>LXHY01000241.1:0-35304 GCA_002093855.1 Fusarium praegraminearum | reverse complement strand
TTCTGTCGAAGGCTTAGCCTCGACTTGACTCTGAGGGTTACTGTTACTGTCACCGTTACCCTAGCCTCGACTTGACTCTGAGGGTCACCGTCACTGTCACCGTTACCCCAGCCTCGACTTAACTCTGAGGGTCACTGTCACTGTCACCGTCGCCCCAGCTTCGCCTCGACTCTGAAGGCCTCTGTCATCGGCTTCATCTCGACTTTAAGTGTCACCGTCACCTCCAGGCTCCATCTTCGCCTTGACTCTGAAAGTCTCTGTCATCAGCTTAGCCTCGACCCTGAGGGTCGCCATTCCTCCGGCCTTTCTTGCCCCTCCGAGGATCCTTCAGCACGTCCGGTACTACCATCTGCATGTCAATTTGAAAGATCACTTCTATCATCGGCCCGCTCTCCTTTGATTTCTATCGTCACGCCGGTCATTACCGACTTCAATTCGATCTTTCAAGTTGCTGTGCTTGCCGACTTGGCCTCACAGGTCTTTAGTCCCCTATTATGGTTCAATAATCAGCTTGAATCATCATCATGAGCCTTTCATTATGCATTATACCCATTATACGAAGACCGACCGGGCCTTTCACTGCGGCTTTCCGCTTTTACTAGCTTCATCTCTACCTGGAGTAAGCTGGACGTTGGGGGCTCGGCTCACCCTCCGGTTCCCACCTTGTACGAGCATTTCCTCAACCTGGCTCGCCACATTATATTGCGTAGGGTAAAGACTGGCGGTTTTTTCTTTTTTTGGCGGGAGTTAACGGGGATTGTTTGATCTGTATATGTCGTTTGAATCAGGAAGTTTGCAAATTTGGAGTTGAATAATGGTTTAGAGAGAATGGGGTTGACTTGGGAAGTTAATTGATGGGTAAAAGCGGACGGACTTACTTTTTATTCCGGAGCAGAAAATATGCCAGGAGGCAATACAAGTCTTATTTGTGATAGACTTTGCACTGAATATAGAAGAGACCAATGAACAATACATAACATCAAGTGCGCAAGTGACAGAATGAGAATGTGTAGTAGAGGAAAGCTAATGAGACGGACGAGAGTTGTGGTCCCTGGTCCTTGTTAGCCAGATTCCTATCAGCTGTGAATCACTGTCAGTATAAAAACATTGTTTTCTGAGAACTCAGTTAGCATTTCAAGCTAATCCGGAGTTTATCATTGTTTTCCAGTTGTAATTAATATTTGGCAGCCGTCTAGCACTGCTTGCGCATTCTCGTCTCGCCTTCTGACTCACAATCTCCTTCCAACTGCCCTTCCTTGAGTCAGTTTTATTTGTTGTTCGATACGCTACTGATACAGGTCGCAATCTCAATTTCGGGTATTGCGCTTTTCTATTGTGCAGGAATGAGGTTGCGTTTATGTCCTACTTTGTGCAAAGGCAACCAAAGGCATATTTTACTTAAAGTTGTACCCACCACCAAATTACCCTGGTCCCTCACCGATTTGTGTTTTCTTCAGTGGTCTATCGAGGTATGTGAGTAGGTACGTATCGCTCAATCTCCTGATACTTGTTGAGTTGTTGTGATAAAACAGGGTCTTGGTCTTACACGTCAATTCGGAGAACACAATGGCGCAGCAGACTACCCTACATCTGGACATGATGCCTGTGATACAACCTTAAGTTTATGGGATAAAGACAAACACAAATTGGCAAGTCAAACTGTGCATGCCACCTACTAGGTAGGTATTTGACAGCTCAGAGTGACCCATCAAAAATTTAGAATATGTTGAAAACTTAACCATTAGAAATCACTGTGATTGTGTGCACGTGGGAAACAAGTTCAATCACGAACAATTGGAGGCTTGGGTTGTCTATGTCTAATGTAGTTACTTTAGAAATCGCGAAAGCATAAATTAGCCAGTTTTAGAGACATGGCTAGTTCGTTTTGGATGCGTCTTTATCTGTAGTTGTCAAGGTTGATGCGGTGAAGCTGTCCACGCATGATGAGATCGGCAGATGACCAGTCAAAGTATAGAGTGACGAATATGACAACCAAGACCCGAACTCATTTGTTAACGATAACTAAAGTTCCACGAAACTGTATTTTTTGATTTGCTGCAAAATCAAGTAGCAGCCTTTGTTTTGGCTTGGATTTGGCGTTTGGCAGGGCAAAGGTGCCTACTTTCCTCTGTCTCTCTCTCGGCGGCTCTTTCTCCAAGCACCGTCAGTTATTCACGCCGCCTGCCGAAGTGCGTTGTACTGTGCAACCCAACCATCCAGCAACTTCCACTACTTTTCCAACCTCACTTTATCAACTATTTCGAGACCATCAATACTCTACATCGTCACACGCTCACTCAATCGTTCGTCCAGCTTTTGTGGTTGTTTCTGCCTCTGCCTTCTTTTGCTGTCGCTTCTGGTCTCTCTCCTTCTCTAATCTTTACCCCTCCTCCATGACCACAAGACACTGATAAGCTCATGGCCCACAGCTATCATGACTGCTCCCGCTCCCACCCTTGATCTTGATAGCGAAGCCCAACCTCGCATCCCCATCCCCGACCGGCAGATTTCCGTTTCCTCGCCAGATTCGCCAATACAGACGATAGAAACCCCCCTCAAATTTGAGATACCCGAAGACTGTCGCACTTTCTCTCCATTTTCCCGCTTGCCCCCCGAAATACGCACCCAGATATGGCAGGCCACCCTAGACACCCCCGGCATGCACTTTCTCAAGATCGATACCGACTGGCACCCATCCACAGGCATCGGAAGATGGTGGATCAAAGAGTCGACCCTCCTCCATATGTCCTCGGATGACGATGATGAAGACGGTGATCCCATGGCCATCGAGGTCAGAGGGGAAAGGCGGCCAACACACAAAGTAGACGGTACCCTGAAACCTCTTTACCCCACCTCACAAGCCGACATCTCCTACTACACCAACTTGAACAAGCAACTCGCCAAGCTCTCCGTTACGTGTAACGAAGCTGCCACTGTTGCCAAAAGCCTCGTGAAGCGACCAACCGCCTTTCGTTTGGATAACGGCCGGCTCGTCAGCCTCAACTCCGCCTCAGATGTTATTTACCTAGACTACATCCCTCCTGATTTCTACGAAGACAGTATACGCTTCACCAGAGGTCTGAATTGCTCAGGGCTGGATCAGATCCGCAAGGTTGCCATGAGATACTGCCACAAATGGCATGACCGAAAATCACCACTGCGTTGCCCCAATTGCGGCCAGATTCATGAACTGCCCGTCAGACTGAGGTATCCGAAGCATCTATACCGGTTCTTGGCACAACATCTTCCCAACTTGGAAGAATTCTACTTTGTCGACTACCTGATTCTCCGCAAGTCTCCTGGACGTGATGCCGAAACCCATACCGACGCACCAGGATCCTCCAACGGTCCAAGTGGTAAGTGATGAGCAACGAGTTATGACCATGAAACGGCCACTAACCACAATCTGCTGCAGCTACATGCAAAACTTCCAGGTTCGAGGGCGGAAACAGAAGCTTCTTTGAGGTGGACGAGCCAAACTGGAAGATAACCTCACACGTTCTTGACGTTAAATCCTGGCTACAAGAACAGTTTGTAAAATACGCCAAACTGAGTAAGCTCAGCCAACACAAAAATCCCGAACAGGTCAAGTTTGGCGTCCTTGCCTGCGAATGGCGCGTCGAACCTCCTGCAACACCAAAGAAGGCATCCGTGACGCCAGTTAAGAAAGGAAGAAACAAGAGAGCTCATAGCGAAGAGCACTCTTTCTCAAGGGCCCGACAGATATCCCCATACCGGAGACCAGTTACCCCCATCGAATACCTACCATACGAAGCAACCGTTCATTATCCGTTTGTTTTTGATGCTTGTGGTAGCAACAAATACGATTTCACCTTTTCAATGTCCATGTGAGGGACTCACTAGCATTGGGCCTGGGCTTTGGCGAGGAGTTTCAAGGCGAATTTGGAGTTTGAAATCACTGCAGCGAACAGTTTCGATGCTCTTGGAGGCTGAGACTGGCGGTTTGGTACTATTGTTACAAAAAAATAGAATAGCTTAGAGTATACACCTTTCAGATTGCACCGACGTCTCCAGCCTAACCTACGATTTACAAACCGATCCCTAAAAAATAAAGCCTCATTGAGATTACTTCTGTTAATCATTGAATGTTCAAATGGGTGCTTAGTATACTCCCACCATGGAAAGCTCATCAAGCATCCCTTTCATTATTCTGTTCAACTCCATTAGCTTATTTGGCCGTGTTGTCCACCCATCCTCCACAGCACCCAGCTCAGAATTGAGCATATCCTTGTACCTTTGACACGTCATCAAACCTGTCCAAGCACTTTTGCTTGACCAAGGGCTAGGAAACCCAACTAGCAGATTAATCTGACTCATAACATGCCGAAGAAGCTCGGAGAAGAGAACAAATTGGGTCGACGGCTCAACCAGTGGTACTTCAGCAAACGCCATGGGTGCTGAATCAATCAGATCCGTCTGTGGATCCGAAATTGAGTTGAAGATTAGTTTCAGGACAAATTCAAGATGTTTGACGAGTTGGACGTAGCACGATATGACGAGAAACATGGTTGGCGAATCGAAAACTGGAGGAAGCTGGAGAGCAGAGCTTCCGGATGTTGGTGTTGTGCCACCCGATGGGAGAGAAGGTGATGATGAAGAGGACGATGTCGATGTGTCTGCCACAAGTGCCAGTATCGTTTTGTTTGTATACGGTTGCCGGCCGTAGCAGGAAACAGTACGCGTGCCAAGTTGTCGATGTAGTGTTTTCAGAACAACCAGAAAGTCCTGTGCCGTCCTCAAGGCCATTTGCACATTCTCATAGCCATTCATGGTATTATGGATTTTGCAAATAAACCCATGCAAATCAGAATTGCTCACAAACTGAGCTGCAAATTCCCTTCCCCGATGTATGTCTGCGTTCAGTCGTGACAATTTCTCAAACAACTGCTCAGTCGGCCTAATGACGGGTTGCTCTACATCCGGCGCATCGAGTGTCTGCACAGCAGGCCAGGTCTCCATAGGAAACGGAAGACTCTCTGGTGTGTAACTGCAGAAAGGGTCAAGATTCCATGTTGAATCGTCCAGTAGACCCTGGATAAACTGCATGCCATCATCCGTTGGCTGTGGCGAATCACGACCACTGTGAAGCACGATTTCCACAGCTTCGACCACGTCGTCTTTCTTTGGGGGCCGGCCAACGCGACGCTGCAGACCAGCTTGGCAGTGAAGATTGAGACGGGAGCAGCGAGCGCATGTGGCGCTGGGGCCGACGGGGCGAGAACATCGCAGTTTTTGGCGACGGCAGCGCTCACAGGCGGAGCGTATTTGGTTTGGATGTGTTGCTGGTGCTGTATGCATTCTTTTTTGTATCAAGCCTGTGTTTGTTTGAAATAATGAGGATTTGTTCTGATGTTTGAAGTGAGATGAGATGTGAGATGTGAGTGAGACGGATGGTGTAGGCCCCCATTCGGAGGGTTTAGTGGGTCGATCGGAGGGTTTTTGGATGGGGCCGTGCGGGAGCCGGGCGGGTTGACGGGGAATGTGAAGCCTGAATTATGGAACATGTCGACTACATCGGAGGAGGTGGTTAGTATCTCTGGATAATTAAAAACAGGTTGGGTCATAGTGTACCCTATCTATTAAAGTAATTAATTGATTGTAGTTGTTGAACATTCAGGCATGGGGAGTTGATTGTGATGTGTCGACAAGCTGAATTGCCATTTGTTTCTCTGATGAGTATGAAAACGGCTGGGCAAAGGGCTATTCGCATGTGTACTGTCATTACACCTGTCACCATCCGGCAAACTTGACCATTAACGTCAGATTTCTTAACTAATTGATGAGGGCACACAGTCCTGTTTTCCCCTTTCTCTTTTGCCTTTTGCCTTTTTTCTACAAGACATTTGCGTTGTGATGAGGTTATCGAAGTTGGCCCATTTTGCATCCCCATTCGAGTATAAATACCCATACGTCACGTCACACAGCAGTGTACATCAGATCAAAGCAATTTTCTCGCAATTTAGACTAGGTAGCTAATTACTGGTAACAAAGTAATATGCATTCCGGAGAAGTCAACCGTCCAAAAAGCCCAGTGATCGACTACCCTTGCTCTGCAGGGTATTCACCCCTACAGTGTTGCATCTTTCAGCCTTCCGTCTAAGTAGACCTGTCTCTAGTTACCGGTCAATTCCGTGTGCTCCTCCGTCTCGATTTCAGGATCGAATGGGGCCTGGTCTAAAGTGGCGATGAGCGAACGGTGGGGTGCCAGACCGGAGTCTCTGTCGCCATGGAAACCCTCATACTGTCTCGCCCTCTCAATGTAATACTGCTTCCAGTTGGTCTCCCCATCAGGAAGCCACTGCAGCATTACTGCAAGTGATCGAAGCATTTCAGTCTCTGGATTCTTTCCAATCTGAGGCGGGAACCGAGCCAAGCGGAGCGGGTGCGTACCATACTCACCAGTCTTTTGGTTCTTGCGGACCTCGACCACAACATAGACTGGCTTGCCGTGTGTGAAACCTGCGTCTTGAGCGATCTTGTAGGGAAGCATGATTTTTATTTCGCCGTTCCATTGGATTCCGGCAAGGTTTGCTGTCATGAGAACCACTCGGCGAGTGCGGTAAACATATACCCCTTTGTTGGAATCATACCATGAGGTCCACGATTCGTCAACTCTTGGATGTTTGAAGATGGGAGTTTCCCAGTTCAACCCATAGGATTATACGGGACCCCAGCCGGTTCTGGCTCCGACTTGGTCCTACGGTTGAACGTCAGGCATGCGGCAAAGTCGCAACTATAGGATCCAACAACGCCAAGTCCTGCTGGACTGAACAGCACAGTGTACCAACTCCTGAGGAGGCAAACCATAGGAATCTCGGCGACATCCAGGAATGATTCGGGTACATCCCTCAGGGTATCAGAAAAGTCGATCGTTGCAAGCATAAGAGACGAAATTAGTAGGTCATATTATGCGGCTTAGACCAGGCTTCTTAGACTACTTATTTGTTTACCCTAAGACTTGGTAGGCTAACGTTTCTGCTACCCACTAGACATCGGAGATGTTCTGAATCAAGAGGGGTATTATCACCATGTCATCGGACTTTGCCGCAGGGCTGTAAGGCGAAGAGGTACACAAGGGAAGAGTTCCATTTCATCCAACCCCTGACTGGACGGATCGTATGGATAAGCTTAATGTATTTATAGCTGAAACATCAATTCGCGATTCATTAAGACGCTTAGATATGCGACGAGAAGATCATCAAGCCTGAGTTAAACGAAAACCAGAGGCTCGAAGCGGTACGAACAGTCACTTTGTAGTAGTGTTGCCAGTCGACTGATGAGGAACACATAGCGAGCGAAACAAAACTGGGCAGTGTCTAGGCAGCGGCAGGACAAACGCAATTCAATTCTTGACACTAAATCGGCGAGAAGGAAGGAGAAAAGAAATCGTGAACGGCACCCCTGCGCCTTGAGTTGAACATTAATCTATCATGGTGTTTTACAAAAATGGCTCGAAAAGTGCAATCAAGAGCTTGGAAGTGGCTATTTACCCCTTCATCCTTTGCACCTAATAACTGGCAGGAGCAAGTTAGTTGCATGATCCAAAAACAGATTTAGAGTGTTGATGACAAACCTTTTCCCCACAATTATCCGAACTGTAATTCAAGTCATCTAAGCCGCAATCTCAACACCACCAGTTGCTCCCATAGCCTAAAACATATTGTAAGTACCAGAATTTCATTGTGAGGACGTCAGGGGGTACTAACTTTCTTCAAGTCGCCGTATATGGCAAATTGGCCTGCAGTGAGAGTACCGACCATGAAGAGACGGGCACCGATACCACTGTAAGATCCACGGATACCGAGCTCCTTACCGATCTTGACGAGACGAGAGACAGTTCCCTCACCGGGAAGACCCTGAGTCTTGTTGATCTTGGAGAGCATGGTGTCGGCAGGCTGAGAGACAATGGCGGCGGCGAAACCGGCAATCAGACCGGAGCCAAGGTTGGCAACAGTCTGCATACCGTCGGAGAGGTCCTTCTTGGGGAAAGCGCGGAAGACAGACTCAGAGACCTTCTCGAAGACGACGAACTTGGCCATGGTGTAAGGAATCCTGGAGCACATGTCAGTTTGTGGGGGAAGCGTAATTGACCAGCGGTGAAACTCACTGCTTGAAGAGAATGGGACCGAAACCGGCGTAGAGAGCACCGAAACCCTCGTTCTTGACAATCTTGCCGAAGCCAGAGACGAGACCGCTGGCGTAGGTGGGCTCAGAGACGAGACGGATACGGGTGGCCTCAAGAGGGCAGAGGGCGATATCGGCGAAGAACTCAGCGGTGGCGGAAGAGGCCAGGTAGACAGCAGTTCGGTTCTTGGAGGCGGTCTCGTAACCGAGAGCGTCAATCCACTGCTGCTTGAAGAACTCGTAACCACCGAACTTCAGAGCACCCTGGAGGAAGTAACCGGCAAAGGTAGGGCCGACACCAGTGAGGAGAGCACCAGCACCCTCATTCTTGACGACCTGGCGGAAACCACCGATGAGACCGCGGTTGTAAGTAGCGGGGTCGAGCTGGATACGGGTCTTGACGCTGTAGATGTTGTTAGTTGCTTGTTTTTCGGTCAATGCAGTGCGCGTGTGCTTGTCGGTTGTTGCTTCATGGTTTGCTGCGTGGTAAAGTGGTCGTTGCGAGGCAATTGAGTCTCGCACGCCCGGCGCACCGTAGCAGCACCTCTGAAGCAATTGACGACAAAAGACTCAGCGCATGAGCGATTGGAACATACACATCGACGGGGGTGAGACCACCGTGGGTGACGGAACAGCAGACAGCACCGGCAAGGGCGAATCGGGAGTAGAGGGCGAGGCCAGACTTCTTCTCGGGGGTCTCAGCCTTGAGGTTCTGGACGACGGCGTCGACCTTGGTGGATCCGGTAGAGGCAGCCATTTTGAAGGATGGTTATTCAGACGACAAAGGACTGAGGGGAGATTGTTTGGTGGAGTGAAGAGAAAAAGGAAGAAGGGGGGGAAAACCTTTTTGGTGTTTGAGGTTTGAGGTCTTTTTTTTTTCTCTGGTGCCGGTGCTGCCAGCTCGGGAAGACTCGGATAATCGGCGCCGGCGACTGCACGGACCCGGACCAAGGGGGTATTACAGTGGCATTTCTGGTTTTACAGTGGTCAACACCCACTGAAGCTTCCCCACTGTTGGACAGGACCCGGGGTAAACAGGACATTTAGGGGGGATCTCCCCTGTTAGCCTCAAGATAGATGCTGGGCTGTGACGTTATCTTTGAGAAAAGGCCGCTCTTTGAATATTTTACAGAGCTTCTAACTGGCTAGCGAATGAGGTTCAGTATCAATACATGATAACTCACTGATATCACTCATTCTACAGCAACCCTTGGAGAATCTCAAAACATCAGTAACTTTCTCTACAGTGCTTCAATTGCTCTCAAAATGCCAGATCTTACTGCCCGAGAATTCCTCGGACAGACCCACCATTCACTAACCGCTCTTCGCCAACGTGTCCCTGGCATTGGCTGGATACTAAGACAAGGCAGGTTTTTCCTTTCCCCTTGGTTGCGTGCTCTGCTTGTTTATTTTATTACCGGCCCGACCAATGGATACTCGTGGATAAGCATGACTTTTCAGGCCTTGACTCGGTGTCGGAGGTTAACTAATTCACGATGCTAGCGTTTTTCTCCTACTTCGACGTCATATCATGATGATCGTTCTCTCAACTGAATCATTCAAACATTTTTGACGCGGTGATAGTGTTTCAACTTTTCGATACTTTATATAAATTTTTCATCGCAAGTTGTGCGCAGCAGCCACTTCAGTATGCCAGTTGCGATGTGCAACCCTCACAGACACATCTCAGATCAATCGCCGATTTAACACCCTAAAGCCGACCTTGAAGCCACTACGTTTAACTTTGTCATGCTGGTTGGCCAAGCATCCATGGACCTTGCATTACCCTACGGCTTCTTATCTTATCGCTGATAAGCTCTCATCAACTTGATCATGTATCTCATCGGCCAAGCATTTGATGGTTCGTACAACATTAAAAAAAGAGGTTGCCTTGTATCGAAAGTCACAAAACTAGGGCATAAACCCAACCTTAAGATTGACCAAATGTCGCACAGCGCCTGTCGTTAAATTACTCTAGTTTGGGACTCGCAAATCACATAGCAAGTCAAGAAATCCTAGAGTCCCTACTTTGCATTCAACTGAAGTTCGATGGTTGTGTGTCCGAATACCCAGGAGTCTAAAATTGCAACTGAGAAACACCAACTCACTAAAGGTTTCAGCATGTCAAGAGACCATTCCTGCTGAATCCTAGAAGAACAAGAATATGGTCTCTAGGAGTTTCCAAGATTGGGGCGAGTTGAGAAAGAAGTTGCGAATAGAAAATGTATGTCATTTGTTATGATCATCGTAGGTGAGTTGATTCACTCATTGGGCCAGGAACGCATAACGACCCTCTAAGCTTAGCCTCATTAACCAACGGCACAGCCAAACGCCAAGAACTAAGCCACTTCCTTCGATGGGACAATGAGCCACAAGATGTAGATCTATTCAACATCACGTAGGATATATGATAGTACTAATACTCGTATACACCTCTATCGTCTCATTCCTAATGATCCTCACTCCTCACCATTCTAATACTCAACAATGCCTCGGACTGGTGCCATATCCTCGTCCTTGCTGGGCATCCGCCTCGAAGGAAACCAGCCTTCATACGCCCCAGGCGACACAATCATCGGATCTGTCTATAGGAAGAATCATGTTGTCAGCGCAAATGCCTCCATCTTCATCTCAGTGTCGGGCAGGTCCAAGACCAAGATGGTAGTCAGCAGGGGAAACAGTAGCTCCACCTACAGAGGCCGTTTCAACCTCATCCCACCCAGGAACCGGCAAAAGATCTTTGGAGGTCCTGTACATATCGAGGTTGGTGGCGACGAGCAGGCCTGGCCTTTTGCCATCACGCTGCCTAAATATGTCGATCCGGATCACCTGCAGAATGGAGAACAGAGCGAGAGCTTCTTACCCTTGCGTACGGCAGACCACGTTCTGCCGTCAACATATGCGTATCCCACTATGGGCCATACCGAGGCTTTCATCGAGTACTTTTTGACAGCTACACTGCACCTTGGTGGGAAAAGCGAAGCATTTGAGGCTACCCTTCCAATTACAGTGATGAGCATGGACCCGAACCCTCCCATTGCGGATTTTGAGCTCAAAAAGGCGCGGAGTAATCACCAAATCGTGACCTATCGTCTCGTCCCGGGTATGGATGAGGTCAAGCTCTCATTCTCTCAAAAGTTCAAACAGGTCCTCCAAACGACGAGCGTTCCCCTATTTGCCTTTGACCTGTTTATTGGTCTCCCAACCGCTATCCAACTCGACAATCCCAACCCTCTACCTCTGCTGTTACACATCGTCCCAAACAAAAAGGATACGAGTCAAGTCCTCCACGATGTGCCGCAAAAGGTCAAATTGAGATTCCTTTCTATCCACGTTGTTACAACCACGGAAATCATGTGCGAAGGGTCATTTACTCCCCATTCAAAGGACAAAAACGCAGAGATCAACCTTTGTCTCATGGATGCTCTTTCCAACGCCAAAGACGGCATATACATACCATGTGAAAACAACTGTACCCCCATCAATATCGGAGCAATGCTTGATCTGCGTCTCGGATGTTTTGGACCTGGTTTCCCTCATCGGCACGGGGGGTCTCGGTCTTTCAATCCAAGCTTTACCACATACAACATCCGTCAAAAGCACAAATTGAAGTGGGAACTCACAGGGACAATAGCTGGAGAGTTCTTTAAAGAGCACGGGGCCATACCAGTCACGTTGCTGGCCCCGAGTGACGAACGAGGGTCGGAGCGGTTCGAACCGGATGTGAAGGCCCCTGTCGCGAATGCTGAAGTCGGAGGAGAAAGCAAACCTATTGCTGGACCTTCTCAAGTACAACGGAACGAATCATGGATTCAGCCTCCAGCTGAAGATGAGGCGCCGCCAAGTTTTACTCAGGTAGTTAACGAAGATGCAGGATCACGCCCGCCAGAGAAGGCTAGTACTTAGACCACAGGCTTTTTATTTATGCATTTTTGTATCTGAAAGATTAGGCTAAGAGAAGTCAAACGTTAAGGAAAGGATACCCATGTACGGTTCTCAATCAAGCTGCGGTGTAGTTTATTCAAGTTATATCATAATCTCACAATGTCAGGAAGTGCCTCCAAGACCCACGACACCATCCAAGATGAGTATCTCTCTCACTTACCAGCTCCATCAAAAAGCTTCAAAACTTCATAATTCTCAAGCCCCGCTGCCAGATCCAAACTGGTCCTTCCATCTACATCTTCTGCTAATGGATTGACTCCCCGATCCATAACCGCTTTGAACAATCCGGCAGGTTCCCCTGCTATCCCATGTAGGATGGTTCGCCTCTGCTCATCTCTTGCCTGCCAGTCCACTCCCAAACCATCTAGCCAATTTATTTTCGCACGGAGCAAGGGTTGATCTCTTAAATCACCAACCAGGAAGAACATGGGTGTCTGGCCAGACCTATTGCGTGCGTTAATGTCCAGACCCATGTGCACGAACTTCTTAAAAAGGATCTCGGCCCTGTCTCCACTGTAGCCTGAATACCCAAAAATGATAGAAGCGAGATAGTGCAACGCGTTGTTCCCATGTGCATCGGCGACGAGCATATCTGCGCCCTGCGTGACGATGTAGTCAACCCAGCTGGCTTGGGGGTGTAAACTCCCGCGAGCTGCCACTGCTGCAAGGCCATAGTGGATCGGTCGATAACCTTTGGCATCGGACTGGTTGATAAGATGTGGTAGAGCGTCTCCGAGATCCTTGACAGCCTCTAGCATGTCATCGTCCAGTGCGCTAGATCCTAATTTGAGATGCACAACGTTTCGGCCTTGGTTATCCGCTGCGAAAGGATCTGCCCCCCTTCCGAGAAGCAATTTCAGAAGTATACTTTCATAGTCTCGTCGCCGACAAGCAGCTAATAGAAGAGTTTTTCCAGCCTTATCCCGAAACTCCAGATCAAGGTCCGGCGATTCCAATATAGGATCATAGTAACCTCGGCCACTGCTGAAGATTTCATGAATGACCACCCTGTTTGTCAAACACAAACCACTGATGAGTCCAAACTCTTCATCTTTCTCTTTCCATGCTTGATTAGCTATAGCCATAGGCAACGATGGTCTGTATGGTGCACAGCGTTTGTAGATCGGACGGAATGCAAAAGTATCGTATGGGCTGAATCCAGCGGCCATAAGAGCTTTCATCATCTCCCTTTTGACAGTACTTTTGTCCTTTGATAGCTTCGCAGAAATCGACGACATGAACGCCACACCTCCAGTACTTGCAGCAAATAATGGATGACCTTGGCGAATCAACTGGGCTTGCAGTGGACTTGCGTCCACATCCATGTGTTTTACATCCTCCAGCTTCAGCTTCCAGAGTGCAGCCGACCCTGGTTGTCCATTACCAGATAATAGAATTCTCAAGGTGTCAACATTTCCTTGTTGGATTGCATTCATGATTGTCACTGGGAGAACCTCTGCTCCGTGACTGACCAGGAGCCGAACAAGCCCCTCGTTTTGCGCTGCATGGCTCAGACAACCGAGCCCATTCTTGCAGATAACGTTAACATCGGCACCATAATCAATCAGAGTCTTCATTGCAGCAGCTTGAAAGGCACCCCATTGTGTGGAAGAGTAAAGAAGTGGCGTGCAACCGTCGACATTTCGAGCCTCCAGATCCGCCCCCTTGGAGACCAAGTACGGAATAGCCAGAGCGTGTTGCCACCAGTATTTGCCTACAGCAAGGATATGAAGAGCTGTGATACCATCTGGACCTTGCGCTTTGATATCGACTCCCTTCTTCTCCACCAGGATACGAATCACCTCCATGTTGGGAGTAGAACGTCTGCAAGCTACCATGAGTAGTGATTCGAGACCATCTTGATTTTTTTCTGAGTCCAGTTGGCCTTTTTCTGACATCGCTATTACTTGCGGATAATAGCAATCATCAATCAGTCGATGCAGCCCGTACTGAACAAATTTGTGCAAAATGGACAATCCATCGACAGAGGGAGTGGTGAAATTGGCCCCAGCTTTGTATAAGTCTGTGATCAGAGAGAACTCATGATGCGATAGAAGTCGTGCTACTGTTTCCCAAGTGGTTTCCTTTGCTCTTCGGAGGAAAGTGTCACTCAATACTGTCGTTTCGGCGTGGCGGCGAGCCCTTGTCAATGTGATCGCAACATCGGTAAGTGCAGGAAACGTTTTCCCCTTGACTCTCTCTGAAATGTCCCAGAGAAGATTTACAACGTAGTCATCCGATTGATCCAATGCGAACATCATAGCGCGGTAAAGAGCCGGGGTAGAGTCATGCCCGGTTTGACTCAAGTCAGCCCCTGCGGCAAGTAAAGTATTGAGAATATCGTCGTACCCTGATACTTCAAATTCTGTGTCGAAAACGTTGAGCTCAGGCTCCGGGTCGATCTCAGCAAAGTGTCTTGTGGTGTTTTCAATGGTGTAGCCCCCAGCAATCAGATTTTGGCCTCTTGATCCATCAACCTCGTCGCTACTGGCCCCCCCATCAAGTGGTCCTCGTTTCCAAAAAGAATTTTCGGATTTAAGAAACACGCATTGAAGTATAGGAGGAAACCAAGGCTCGTCCAAGTGTGTTTCCTGTGACACGTCAAAGGTCGGGTTGACATCAGCTCCAGCTTCCAGCAAGAACCTGACTGACTCAATGACTCCAGAACGGCAAGCGTAATGCAAAGGGGTGTATTGGCATATGTCCTTTTGGTTCAAAGCAATGTTCAAATCGTCTGAACTTAGATCTTTCATCCACTGAAGTAAAAGCCCAAGATTGTTGCTTCTCCTACACCTTGATGCGATATGGAGAACATTCATCCCTTGATGTGTTGCAGCAAAAGGATCCGCGCCTGCACGCAACAATCGATCAACCGTGTAAGTATCTGCCGACGCAGCAAAATGAATCGCTCTCAATCCTTGCTTGTCCGGTATTTTTGGGTCTGGTGAATGCTTTAACAACCACTTGAAACAGTCTTGTGTCTTTATGTTGTTACCATAGGCACCATCTGTGCGCATTTGGCAGACCAGATGTAATGGAGTCGTCCCAGAGAAGTTGGGCTTATCTATTCCCACGCCTACTTCCTGAAAAGTCGAGAAGAAAAACTTATCCGAACCCTTGAGTGTTCGACGATCCGGTGCGAGGATGAGCTCGTGACATAAAGTGTTGCCTTTGAAGTCCGCGGCCAATGGTGATACTCCAGCATCAACTAGATACTGGTATGGCAAGGCCAGTGTCCCGTTCATGCTACCTCCTAACGTGATGTTATAGACTGCTTCGTGAAGAAGTGATCGACCTTTATTGTCACGGACCTTCAGATCAGCAGACTCATTAACGAAGCTTTCGAAAAGAGGGTTAACCTCGTTGGTGTGTCTGAAGCTCCTTCCTGCGAGCCTGAACAAAGGCGTGCGGCCCTTAGTGTCTCTGGCATTAATGTCGGCTCCATGGCGAAGCAAGAGTTTTTTCGTCTCTCTTATACATTCCAAGTCTTGAGGGTCAAAAATATGATCATCGAGACAATGGGCAGCAAGAATGTGAAGGGGTGTCTCTCCATCGGAATTTGCCAGTCTTGGATCGGCACCAGCCTCTAAAAGTGCCTTGATCAACTTGAGCAAGTTTCCTTCATCTTCAGGTCCATACGAGGGTTTCGGATGACCCCTGCCCTTGCAGAAAGAAAGGGCGTAATGGAGAGGCCCATTACCTTCGAAGTCAGCCATTGTACAGTCGGAGCCGTGTTGCAAGATCAGCATGGCAAGGGCTGGATGCGATTGAAGTGCCGACAGCAGAGGAGTTTGCCCTTTGTAGTGTTCCCTCTCATTGACACCTCCGTTTTGGCTTTCAATCAGAAATTTGAGGCACTCTTCATCAGTATCTTCTGGGAGACAATGAAGCACCGTCCTTCCGTCTCTTGATCTGGCAGTCGGATCGGCGCCAGCGTCAATCAGACACTTGAGTGCATCACAAGATTCTGTTAAATGTATGGCGGACCTTCCCATCGAATCCTTCTCATTCAGATCAGCCCCTGCATTTACCAAGAGATTCAGCATGTGCTTAAAGTTGCATGGTTCCAACTGCAACCCGGGAATACGACCTGCGAATCTCTTAGTGAAAAGACGCCGAGTGCGAAAGAATTCGATCAAGGCCGTTGACATAACATTTTCCTCGTCAGGATCGGCTCCTATTCTGATTCTGCACTTGATGGAAGAATCTGCTCCAGCATCGATCAATATCTCCATGACCTCAAAGCTATCACTGCTTGCAGCAAGGAACAATGCTGTCTTGCCCTCGAATATTTCGTCCACATCAACATCGGGATCACGAACAAGTGATTTAATGGCATATAACCTTTCCGCATCTATCGCCTCGAAAAAAGCATGCTTCTTATCGATGGCATTATAGAAGGGAAGTACAGCCTCCAAGCTCTGGGGGTGACCTTGAGCGGATGCAAACTCCAAAATCGTCAATCCCAGTTCAGGAACCTCGCCAGATGCATCCCCGGGTGGCCTCTTCAATGTAGTCGCCGTCTCTTTTTCCATAAGAAGACGAACTACTTGAGGTTGGTTTTTCGTCACAGCCGCATGGACTGGACGAAATCCAGAAGAGGCGTCGGCAATAGTGTGTGAAGCTCCATGCTGCAAAAGTATTTGAACTACATCAGTGTGACCACCTGATGCAGCCCACCACAGAGGGGTTCTCTTCTGAGCATCTTGTATATCCAATGCCTGGTCCCTCAAGCCCCGGAAATCAATATGAGACTTGATAGTTGGTGCAAGACCACACAGCGCCGCCATGTGAAGGTCTGATAACGACTTGACATGACTATCGCCATCCCTTCCATAAAATCCATTTTGCAAGGATAATTTTGCCCAGTTATCTCTCGTCTTTTTGTCATCCATGAAGCGATCAATCTTTTGAGACAGTATATCGGCATGCGATACTGTCCACTTGGATCTCCTTGCGTGTATGTTCCAGTTTGATATCGCATAAGCTGCGAAAGGGAAGTTCAAGGTAATGCGACGGTGATCTGATCTAAGAGAGTACACACTAATGTTTTCATCGCAGAGCCAGCCGCAGCAAATGTAATCGAGACAAACAACTGCAAGCTCACAGTGAGTTGCTGATGAGTCTAGTATGGGATAGTCGCTCGGTCTTTCTGTCCTGTGCGTGCCAATCAGAAATTCTGTCAATGAATGATGAACAACGCTGACGGTTTCGTCTGGTAAGATTTCCAGCAAGGGGCCACATGCAGCTCGCACAAGGTCCTTATCTCCTTTCAAGGTGTGGTTTTCTCTATCCACGATGGCTGTCCCAAGCATATCTGCAAGTTCCAGTAACCGAAGTGGACGGGTGGCGTGTGTTACCCACTGCAGTATCATGACTTGTGTCTTCTCAGAGATCCCAGACCTTCGAGCATGTTCTTGCAAAAGGCCGATATACATGGTATCCAGATCGAGAGGAAGGTTATGAATTGTATCCCGAACATTTGCTCCAGGCTCTAGAAACGCGTTCATGGCCAACTTGGCGTAGAGAAACAATCCATTTGCCCGACCTGGTACAGCTTCTTTGACGAGTTTCTGATCTCCCTCATCTATTGAACTGTTGGTCAGGCAGTATCGAACATAAGCGGCGATATCGACATCCACAAGCTTTTCCTCCATCCGAATATTTAGGGACTTGATACCTCTCATGGCAGCCTCCACATTAGCAGTAGGCCGACTAGTCAAAATGACCTTGATAGATGACGGCTTCCTATGGCCAAGCTCGGCCAATTGGGCGATGAAGTCTTTATTTTCGTCATCCATTTCATCGAGAGCATCTGCAACGCAATAGACACGGGGAATGGACGAGAGAGCTGCTTTGAGATGTTTCCATAGCTCATTGATCGAGACACTGTCAAGAGAGCGAGAACTATCGACGTAACTCTTCAAAGTAGACTGCAACGGGGGAGAAAACAGGAGGATCTGGTCAAGCCAGTCCCTAAGAAGATTCAGTGGTCGATGATTGGCATCGATGATCTGCCGGAAGAAGAAATAAAGCACAGGTACTTGTTCTTGCGAGAGCTTATGAATCAAGCTGGCTGCCACAACAGACTTTCCAGAGCCTGGCACACCTTTGATCCACAAGAGGCCATCTTCTGAGTTGTTGTGCCACTGGTGGTAATTTTCTGATCGGTGCAGCCATTCACCAGTGCCCTCGAGATGAAAGGCCAAATGTTTGCGATACTCGCTGCCCTCGTGGTTATACTCTGTGGGACACAACCACTCTCGAATACTCGCGATAGTGTCGTCAGATTCGGGCAGGACATGCCCCGGATTGTAGTTGCTTGTATCGTCTGTTCCTATAACCACGGTATCACTACCCTCGGGTGATACAGGACGAGAAGGTTGGTTGTCGGACATACTGGAGAGCCAAAAGTGAGAAACCAGTGTGTATTTGCGAGCGCAGTAATGTTTTCAATATCTACTACGTACTTGTTTATATTGATACTGTTAAAAGTCCAATTTAATAAATAATACATGGATGGGAATCATACGTGGCATAAGTCTGACATTGGAGAAGTGCCTAGGCTGCAGCATGATAGTCGGCACTTATGCTAGTGCTTACCTCTCTCAGTTGATAATGCCTGCCTATCAAGAACATTTGTGTGGTTTTTCAAGGGTATTCTAGTTAAACAATTGTGTTGAACAAAAATGTCTTGTTAAACAATGAGAATGATATTAAATAGACCCTTGTCTATAGGTGAACAAAAAGATGAAGAAAATACCAAAGTTCTGTTCTGTTGTACAAATCCCAGGGCGAAACCTCAAAGAGGACTCCAATTGTATACCCGACGCCACGCTAATATCCACAGCCACAATCATGTTGTTACAGTTGCCAATATCGAAACAAGTCATCATCTTTTGTTGAACCTCTCATCAAATTCGAGAGTCCTGTCAATGCCTTCCATGGTACTGCGGCCTGTCCTTTGGCCTGTGACGTAGAAGTTCTCGGTTCTGTCTGAAGTTGTGACCCACTGGCTGAGCATGGCACCACTGGAGGTGCCCTGGCCGCCTGTGTAAGTTGAGCCACCAGAGCTGTTGCTGCTGCTGTATCCTGGGTATTTGCCGTAAGGCCTGGTGGTTCTTTATTAGTGGTTGGACTTGCATTGAGTTGGGTCATCATCTATTTACTTACTGGTTGGTAGCAGGTGAAGAAGACATGTTGTTGGTTATCCTTAGTTGGACTTGTAGAGATAATGGGTTGTTTGTTTGGTTGGTTGGCTGTGGTTGGTTGATGGCCTGTAGTATAGTCGGTATGATCCAAGCTTGTTGTTGATGGTTGAGACTAAAGACTTTACTGAATAATTGAGAAACTGATGATGATGTCAAAAATTCCAATTTCAGAAAGAGGGCTGCATGTTTATTTAACTATCAATAATCCTCCTAGGCCTCGCAAATTCGTAGACAGACATCAAAAGCAGGCAGTCTCAAAATGGAAAAATACCACCACGAGCAAAACACTTGAAAACACCCTTGGGCAAAAAACGGCCCCCATCATAGCGCGCAATTGGGAATAGTGAGATAGATAACAAGCCTCCCTAGTTTCGAAACATCCATGATGGGAATAATCTACCACACACGCGCGCAAAAGCGGAAGGGTCTAGAAAAAAAAGGTAGGTCAAGTGTCGGCCTCAGACAATCTCTATCATCGTCACCACCGTAAAAGCTTCAATTGGATGGTGGCGAAATACATGAAACGGAAACTGCGCCGCCGAGGAATAGCACTGAGTCATGATTTAACCAACGATCAATTAAATATTCCGCTCTCAAAAGTCGAATAATCACGTTGGTGGAGAATGTGTGCTGGGCGTGTCTCGCAAATGCGCAGAATCACAGTGTTTGGAAACTCAACTTTTCGCTCTTGAACTAGTGCAGATAAGCCACAAGAGGGAGCCAGTTTGAGTAGGCAGGGCTTTTGCTACTGGGGTGGTGGCTCAGCCGGCCCCCAAGTTGGAGTACAAACAAGCTTCAAGAGATCATGAATCCTCAATATGACAGCATTCCATTAACTTCTGCGCCTTTTTAGAGATTTAATCACGGGGCAGTAGGTTGTTACAAGGGATTGAACTGAGTTTTGCGCCTTTGTTCCCAGTGAAGGTTGGCTATCTCGTTGACAAGTACATCTGTACTACAACTTTGAGATGGTCATCATGACAACTCAATGGTCAACCAACCAATCAATTGACACCATGTCTTACAGCAAGTTTCAGGGCAAGATCGTCTAAACATTAAGAAGCTCCAACCTCGGAGATCAGCTTCTCTGTAGTCGCCAGCCGAGATCATCAAGACAAACGATCCGTTTTTTCTACGGTGATTCTTTTCAAGCGGTCTCTTGTCCTCTGTATTATTTTCCTCATTCATATGTAGTGGTATAAGGGTGGGAATGACTATCTACAACGAGGCTGAGTGGATGAGACAGCCGATCAAGAAATCTTAGAGCACAAGGCCTGAACGATGTAACAACGGTCTGAGTAGCGATTACTCGCCTGGTAGTACTAACCCGAATAGAAAAAACGAACATTCTAGCTTCTTCTCTTTCGCTTCCGGCGGCTAAGTTGCCTACCTTACATGTGTCTTGAACTGAGATTGTCTCTCATGATGAATGCAGGGGAGGCCCCACACTTATCATGACAGATGTAACTTCATGACGGCCGCCATGAGCAGTTAAATCCTGACCACCAAAGTTCTTTCGGACACGGTTTTCACCGAGCATCTATCCCTTTGGGCACCGAGGCATATTCGGATTTTGGACCCTAGTCATTAGGAAGACGGCATAACCCGACCAGGATATTAGAGAGAAAGAGTCCCTTCAACATATTACCCCCACGCTGAGGTAACCAACGGTTTTGAACGAGGCTTTGAAAATGGTCAAAACATTTGAACAGAGTGAATAGCATCCAGAATATTGCGGCTAGGAGTAAAACAACAGTTCGTCAGTTTAGTTGAATGGCCTTCCTTTTTGATGGGACGTGCATAGGGCTAGCCTTATGGAACTTTATCCTCTGTGAAGCAATTTGCAACATGAAAAAAAAATGACACCAGTACCATCACAGCACGGTTGACGAAAATGCTGTTCTAATCTCAACGCTACGCACTGAGATCAACACAAGAATTATCTTTGTATATGCGAATGACATTTGTATTTCGTATGTAACTATATTTTAATAGACAAAATACCATAATTTGTCTTCGGTGTTCAATAAAGATATTGCTCAATAATTATGACGGACAAAGTCGGTTACCCTATAGACCAGACTACCACTTCACCAAACCGCAACCCATACAAGCTATCTAGATCAATGGAATGTTCCAATCCTCATAGTCAATTGACTCAGAGTGAGTATTTTTGATCAAAATATACTACAGGCATGATATGCATCAGTATCGTCGGTGCCCTCTCAGCAACGTGGGTTTGTCCATAAGACTGCTCGTCACAAAACGTTCACCGTCAACAATCACCAAGCTTCTGGGACACCCCGTTTCGGAGAAGAAGTTCGATTATCGATGCCAGAAGGAAACTGACAAAGACTTACAGGATACACATTCAGTTCACGGATAATGCCCCATTACGCCCCGCAGATACTGCGAACTTTGGTCTCCATCTCACATTCCAATGTCTCGGCAGTCAAGATTCAACATTCCAACGGTCAGCCTCCACATCAACAACTACCGAAACTCTACCCCCAACCTAAGACATATTGGACTATCAGACAACTGTTTAAATTAACATGCCCAGCAAGGCGGATAAATTCACTCGTATTTATTATTTGACGACATTTCATAATGGCTTTTGTGGACGATGAAGAGGTCATGCACGAGTCACCGAAATGAAGAGTTGATGGATACATGGTGTTAGAGATAAACGTCCTTTTTAACGGCATTCCCGAGTGACAGGACAAGTCTCTCACTGATTTTCGGCAACGGCGTTGAGGTGAGTAAGAGATATAAGGCTTGTGCTTGATAGACTGTTTGGTGTATATCCCGACGACGTCAACACTGTCCAGTAGGTAGTCCCTCCACCTCCGTGCCGTGAGGGATCAGACAAATGGATCAAAGAGAAAATCGGCAACGGAAAACAGAATCGGACCATCATCGAACTTCGAGGAAATGTCAAGAAGAATTGCTGCATGCATACACTATTAGATCGCTAGACAGCTTTGGGATTGGATTGGTGTTGTGTCGTGACAGTCTTGGTGTCATTATCTCTCAAAAGTTCGTATAGAGGGGCAATTAGCATACAACACAATGCACTCGCGGCAGATGCAGTATAGCTTGAAGATTGAGCAAAGGTGCATGGGTGAACAAGGTTAAAGGTGTAAGCAATTTGTGGAGGTTCAGCACTGACATGAAACATCAAACTGACAACCTTCGTGGACCTACTGTTCCTTTATCATTATTCCAGAGGTGCAGCACCACCATCGACATCCGGAGCATTGAGCAAGATTGTCGATGTTATTGCCTCATTTCTTCCCCCTAACAACCGCCACCGGAACGCTCACGACGCTTCGGAAGCGTAAATTCTCGAATTAGACGTGCACTTGGCCAAGAAGAGTAGTCGACTAAACTATCAGAACCGAATTCGATAGACTGTCAATACCCTGTCTTCAGCTCTGCCTCGCCCGGGCCTGGACCTCGTCATTTGACAGGGGGACGGGCTTCCCTGTCGATGCCCCGAGAGCGGAGTGAGAAGACAGGGGCACGATCTACGACGAGGACAGGCATAGGGATGAATGGAGAGAATGGGTCTTTAGGGCCCAGTTGTGGCAAGGCACCGGAGCAGGCGAGAGCAACGACTAGAAAATGACATTGCTTTTTGGGTTATGCGATTATTATTGATGGGTCTGAGCGTGGATGCTAATGAGATATGTTGGTTGATACAGAAACACAGACAAGCAGCAGTCAGAATAATGTCGCCTCAGAACAATTCTATACATACAGAGTACAATTCACGTGTTTTCTCAGGCAGACATATTCCCCCTTTTCTGCAAGTTACCTATATCGTACATGAACAACACAACAGTTCTCCCAAAAAGGAAAAAGCACCCCGAATTGGGCGGTTTGAGAGTGACCATAGCTGCATGGAGCTATCGCTTTTGGTGTGCAGCGCTAATTGACCCATTTACGGTGACCGGGGTACTATGGACGAGAAAGTGGATGCACGCTGCAGAACAAGAGAAAACGGTACGATTGATTCACTTGGCGGTGGAAATGTGGGAAAACCAGATGGACTGGAATGCGGCTGCACGGGAGACAGTGTTTTGTTTCGTGTCAGTGCGGGAGCTACAGCAAGACTCTTTCTGAGGCTGAAGGGCGGCGATTGAGTCAACTTCAGTTAAGGAGACGAACGAGTTCGAACAATTCTGTTCTGGGGACTGAGTCAAGCTGAATGAATATAGACCAGGCAAGGATTCGTTAGATCTTTGCGATTTATGTGTGCCCTGAAGGTTGCAGATACCTCGGAGACCCACGTTTAAATATGCCCTGCATTGCGACTTTGTGAGCAGTCAGGTCAACTTGTTATGATTGCATTGTGTGCACAGAGACAGCATAATTTGAAGGGTAAGGATATGGACACTA
This sequence comes from Fusarium praegraminearum, assembly GCA_002093855.1. Classification (NCBI taxonomy): domain Eukaryota; kingdom Fungi; phylum Ascomycota; class Sordariomycetes; order Hypocreales; family Nectriaceae; genus Fusarium; species Fusarium praegraminearum. Next base: position 11,599 of record LXHY01000241.1, on the reverse strand, counting down.
CGTGAGCCAATGATATTATACAAATTTGAAATGTTGGTCAAGGATCAGAAGCACTGACTACCTTTCGCATCCATTAAACAAAATAAGTTTCAATTAGACAAATGAACCGGATGATGTCGAAACTTGACGTTGCCGAGATCTTGAAAGGGTCCTGTCAATAAATGATGCCTATTATTGTAGATTTACCAGGTTGGCAAGTACCGAATGCGAGCAAGCCATATGTTGCGATGTGCCAGTTTCTAGAAAACGCCTTTTTTCTCCCTCTCTCCTTTTACTCCTAACAAACTCCCCGATTGTGCAAATGCATAAAATCACACCCTCCTTTTACCTGCTGATTGCTTTGTCAGGTGCAGATGGATGGCTTGGAGCCAAGTGGGCGAAGCGTTACATCCCATAACGCTAATTGGCCTCTATAAAACGCCACAGCGCGAATGATGCAAATTACAGTATTACCCGTAGGTTGCTTCCTTTCAGCACGTCGTTCGATACCCGTTTCTTTTGTGGCGGCTGAGTTTTTTCCTTTCTTTAATCTCCCCCTTGGATTAATGCAAGCCTCTAAAAACTGTCCGTCCACCTGGTGTGCGCATGGCGGTGTCGATGACGCGCTGCATCCTTTGGTTGGGTAGCTCGGTTTCTCTCTATTTTTCTCGTGCCATGGAGACTGGACGCTAGCTCATGCAAGCTGTCAGGTACCCGAACTCTCATTGTTGATCTCGGAGTGGCAATTGGTGGAACCCATTAGGTATCACAACAGCAGTGTTGCATGGACAGTCTGACAAACATAATGCTATACATGGTCGTTGCACTCGACATAAACTGCACAGAGCACGAGGATATCCAAGCAGTGTCAAACAACAATGGGATTCTCTGACGTACCCTACCTACAACAAAGACCATATGGGATTTTCGAATGCACAAGACGACAGTTCTTCCAAGTCAACCAACATGAGCGGTTTCTTTCAAGCAGATCTTGCACTAAAGTGGCTCCCATGGACGGATCCGAGTTACCGATTCCAACGGTTCTCAGTCTACCATCACGATCGATTTAATTCTTAACCAGAGATATTCTTCGTCGATCTCACAATGGATAGAATGGTTATCATGTCGATCAATGATCCGTCGACTGCCAAAACTCGCAAGATGTGGTTCTCTCGGTCGCTCAGTTCTTACTCCATAGAGTATTTCGCCTCTTGATTCATTCAACACTAACAAGATTTAGTAAACTGGGCTCTTAATTTCCCAGGTTCACAATCGCTTGCTGAAGATAGAACGCCGAAAATAGAAATGAACAAAGCGCTACAAAATGTATCCGTAAAAGCAAAGTAGTAAACAACAAAGATACATACAATGCGAAGCCACATAACTCCAGCAACAAAGGAGATTACGCAGAATGACTCTGTAAGGTTCTCCAGGAAATGAACCGCCCCTATTGCAAAACTATACTACCTCGCTTGATGGAACGATAGACCAGCTGGGATGCAGATAAAGGTTATTCGTATCTGAGTTATCGATCATCTGGACACAGCTGAAGGTGGATATACTGCCAGCATAGTATCCAAATAGTGTGCAGAACCGGCGTCCCTGGTGCGACAGCCGAGAAGAAACTACTGCACAGCGACTCATTGTTTATGACCTGCCAACATGATAGAAACATCTCCCCCGAGCCTCAGCAGAGCAGGCGGTTGGATGTGTTTAATCCCAGCCCGTTGTCGCTCCACCGTAGCTTCGGCGAGCGCTTGTACGCGACCCCCGCTAACGTAACCTGATAAGGCTAGAAAAGCCACGATTTAGTCAGGGGTCAGGGGACACCCCCGTTGAGACAGGGTGGGTCTTGGTCAATCGAACTTCAGCGCGCCATCACCCAAGTGGCTAACGACTTTCTCTTTCAACCAGGCATCCTTTTTGCTTTGCTTTTCGAATCTACCACTCTAACGCTATGGACACACTCTCTCGCAACCAACGGCCTACCCGGTCATACGGCACCAGGTATAGCTTAGCTCTTCATCAGGCTTAGATCCATCTGCCCAAGTTTGCGCCCCATCTCCCTCAATGGCGCTTCGAACTAACGCAAGCTCAGGCACACTATTATCGAAATCGAGAATAACCACAGCAAATGTCCGGGATGATGATAGCCCACACCCAACAGCCCACGCGAGGCAACTTGGGGCCAAACAGACAAGGGGAAACGGATGGACCAGACCGTAGAGGCCTGTCCTGCATATAAACAGCCTCTTCCTCCATGTCTTTCTCTCATTCTTCACTTCTTGTCACTCACTTACATACCAGTCTTAGCGGATAATTAGTAACTCTTCGAGTTCACCGCAGTCCATTCGTTCATTACAGTTTTTGTACATTTCTTCCCAACATGAAGACCGCTGCTTACATGGCCATGGCCTTTGGCCTGGCTTCTGCCTTCGAGAACCTTCCCCGAACCAACGTCGAGGAGCCCTGCGAGTGTGAGCTCGAGGACCCTTGCTACCTCGCCGTCAAGGCCAGCAGCGATGGTCTCTGTGAGAATGGTGTTTTCTCCCGATGCAGTATCAACCTCATTCCCCAGGCATGCACTGGTGACACCGAGGACGAGCGTCGTCAGGCTGTCAACGAGGCCTGCACTTGCACGCTTCCCACCGCCACCACCACCACCGACAACGTCGCCAGCACCGAGACTGCTAGCACCGAGGCCGGCACTGCTACTACTGATGCCGCTACCACTGATGCCGGCACTGCTACCACTGATGCTGCTACCACTGATGCTGCCACCACTGACGCCGCTACCACCGATGCTGCTACCACCGATGCCACTGCTGCTGGTACTGCCACTACCGGCACCGAGGATGTCTCTTTGAGCACTGAGATTGGTACCGAGACCACTGATGTCGCTACCGACGTCACCACCGATGCTGCTACCGGTGCCACCACCGAGACCGCTGCTCCTACCACCACTGAGGAGGACTGCGACGACGAGACCACCACTGAGGAGGGCACTGCTCCCGCTACCGCCCCCGTCGACACCGCCACCGAGTCTGTCCCTACCGGTACTGCTCCCGTTGACACTGCTACTGAGTCTGCCCCCACCGGCACTGAGTCCGCTCCCGTTGACACTGCCACTGGCACTGCTCCCGTTGACACTGCTACCGAGTCCGCTCCTACTGGCACCGAGTCCGCTCCCGTTGACACCAAGACCGACTCTGTCCCTACCGGTACTGAGACTGCCCCTGTTGACACCAAGACTGACTCCATCCCCACTGGTACTGAGACTGCCCCCGTCGATACCAAGACTGACTCTGTCCCCACCGGTACTGAGACTGCCCCCGTCGATACCAAGACCGACTCTGTCCCCACTGGCACTGAGACTGCTCCCGTTGACACCACCCAGACTGGCGCCAACGGTGTCTCTACCACTGGTGCTACCGTCCCTTACACCACCAAGACTGTCTACACCACTGCTGTCAACACCTACACCAAGTGCCCTGACTACGTCAAGGACTGCCCCGCTGGTGGTAACGGCCCTTACACCGTCACTGAGACTGTTGCTGTTTCTACCACTGTCTGCCCTGTGACCGAGGAGCACCCCTCCAAGCCCACTGGTTACTCTCCCGAGAAGTACACCACCAAGACCATCTACTCCACTGAGGTCTACACCGTCACCAAGTGCCCTCCTTCCGTCAAGGACTGCCCTTACGGATCCGTCACCACCAAGACCTACCCCGTCTCTACCACTGTCTGCGCCGCCACCGAGGAGCACCCCTCCAAGCCTACTGGTTACGCTCCCGTCACTGAGGGCCACCCCTCCAAGCCTACCGGTTACGCTCCTCCCAACACCAGCACTCTCTACACCACCAAGACCACCTACTCTACCAAGGTCTACACTGTCACTGAGTGTGGCCCTGAGGTTAAGGACTGCCCTTATGGATCTGTCAAGACTGAGACCGTCCCTTGCACCACTGTCTACGCCACCGGTACCAAGGAGATTCCTTCTTACCCTACCGTTGTCATTCCCGGCAAGCCTGAGCACCCCACTCCTGAGCACCCTGAGAAGCCTGAGTACCCTACTCCTGAGCACCCTGCCCAGCCTGAGCAACCCGCTAAGCCTGAGCACCCCGAGACTCCCGCTCAGCCCGAGAAGCCTGAGTACCCTGCTCCTGAGCACCCCGCTCAACCCGAGCACCCTGCCCAGCCTGAGCACCCCGAGACTCCTTCCAAGCCTGAGGAGCCTGCTAAGCCTCACTACCCTGCTCCTCCTGCCACCGAGACTGACACCGGCTACAAGGCTCCTGCTCCCAGCCAGCCTTCTGCCACCGTCCCCTACCACAAGCCTACTGGCACCGCTCCCGCCGTCGAGGTCACCGCTGGTGCTTCTCGCTTCGGTGTCGAGATGGCTGTCGCCGCTGCTGGTGTCTTTGCCCTTCTTCTGTAAATGCATCATGGAACATAAAATCTTCCCTTGCTGTTCATTATTTATTACAACATAATATTCACTATGTATATAGTATGATTTAGACGACTTGAGCGCTTGCCAAGTAGTGGTAGAAGAATTGTTATGAATTTGGATATAACATTGTCTTGTTTATTGAAGATACCATCTCATTAATTATATATGACCTTGATAATTTTGTTGCCAAACTGTGAATTCAACATGTCTATCATACTCTCGATGCACCTAAACACATACTGAACAAGGCTACCTACAATGAAGCTGGACCAAAGGATTGTCACGTGAACTATAGCAGTTCCTCTCTGGTCAGTGACCTCTGTGTGACAACGTCCTAAACTTTGTCTCCTCCATGTTTTGTTCAACGTAGAAAGGCGCTAGAACAAAGAAGGGGATCTTTGAGACAGGGCCAGACTAAGGAGACCGTTTGATCCGAATCGTTGGAAAACCTTGGGGACACTCGGCAGGAACAAAGTCAAACAGGTGGCTTGTGGCCGTTGTGGTGACGACAAGCCTTTTTTGACTGGAATGCGGGAAGACAGAGGGGTGTGTAAATGTCTTTGGGCGAGTTCTGGAAGATGGCTTGTTTTAAATGGGAAGTGGCTTACTGGCGGTGAGTGCATCATCAGCCCAGGATAAATGGCCACAAAGAAAAAGACGGTGATGATGAGAGTTGTGGTGTCGTGTCAAAATAGGACTTTATCGTGAGCTTTGTTCGAGAAGATAGTTTCAGAAGTGTGGTGGGAGCGCGGATATTCAGGAGCTAAGTATGTAACTTGATTGACCCCTCAAACCGAAACAAAGGATAACAATAATGTAAATATCCTCAATTGATTCATATTGTGCTAGTTAGTGCCGTTTATCTATGGCCTTCTTTGTCACGAGTTTGTTGTTCTGTGATGTGTAAGTTAGGTACGTACCTCGATTATCACGAGGACGAGTGTGTTGCCGTTGATGGCTTCAAGCTTCCAACGCCCCAGAAGTGGAAGAAGTGACGCCATGGTATTTGAAAAGAAAGCACGCGATGACTCTCACCGACTCACAATATATCACAGATCTGAAGTGTTGGATATCGGAGATATTGAAGAGTCATGACCGTTTGCTTGGCGTCGGATAACACCGTAAAACATCTTGGGCGCGGCTGTTTCACTAATAAGGCGACGCATGCAAGAGCCGATGACATACATGGCGCTTGGCGAGTGAGAGACGTTTTGAAACAGGATGCAGGATGACATGATCGAGGGTTGCAAGCGAAAGTGCAGACCATTTGAATCATAATATCGATAAGCGAGGGCTCAAGGGATTATGGTAACTGGTCCATAGTTATGAAGAATACCTATCTGTATTATCTTGGAGAACTACTTAGGGTAGTATAAGCTCTCAGCAATTAGACACAAGCCAGGTGTAAGAAATAATACTGCACCTATAATAGGATATGAGAAAAGGTCTGCCTATATTTAAATTATTCTTATAAATATCAAGAGAGAGGGACTCTCTGGAAGATGTGCATAGAAACTCGGCATGATGGTGTTGCCAAAAAGCCTTGTCAACATAGTGTGGCGCAATGCTGGGGTTTTGGAGCCACAGTTAGGCGCACAGCCGTCACAAAGCTGCGCCTCTATATTTGCATCCACTGACATCAGGCTCATGGCTAAAGTCCTTCAAAAATCGGAATGTATGGAATTGAATAATGACGAGTGTAGAGGTTTCTATCTAGATCCAATTAGGAGTAAATTCTTGTTTTATTTGACCAGTTGTTTTGAAACTCAGCAATCATTACCTGATGTTGAAATGACCAGTGGTCGCAGTAGCTTGGGCGGTTATGTCCTGCAACTACAGCGCTCCTCCCACTGTGATACACTATCGTGTGGGGGCAGCTCTTGTTCTCAAAGTGACAGCTTCATCAGCAATAGATTCATCAATGTGCATTTTTAACAACTTGCATCGTCAATGTATCGAAAGCGGCACCTGAGTTCCCTTCCTAGGGACTAGACTCCTCAGATTATCCAGTTACAATACATCTTGTCTCACCAATCCACCTATTTCGGCATCTCTCATCAGGCCTCCTGCGAGCGATGGGGCGCAGCAACACACCCACCACAGCGGGCCGCAAACCACCTATACCCGTTACATTCCAACGTGTTCAGCTCAGCCTTCCAGGTCCATTTTCTCCAGCGACTGAGGACTTGCCTACCCTCTTGTATACGGGTCATGCCTGGTTATTTGTCCCCTGGTTCCGGCCTGTTTTGGAGGCCAGGCGAGATGCACTTCCAACATCCATTGCAGGTCTTCAACGATTTCACTGCCTCTAGCCGACCAACATCTTGACCCGTACAACAAGAGGGTGCTGACTTATAAGCTTGTGTCTTCCTTTACTTTGTATCATGAGAGCCTCGTGGACTTTATCGACATCGCAAGGCTACATCGCAAGGCCAACATCAAAATCGTTGGCGTACTTCCACCATCTTTGACAGCCAACACATAACCCTGCACGATGAACAGTAATGGCGCGACATCGCCCTTTGGGCCTGGTCTACAAGTGCCAATATCGTCGCCCAGCGGATCAAACACCACCACAACAGGTAGACCACCACTATGGAACTCATCATCACGGCGCAAAATATCACGTCTGTATCTCTACACCACACTTCCTTTAGAGAAGATTGTGGCGGTTGTACATGCCAAATCTCCCGATACCGTGCCTGGGTATGCGATTCCTAGTTTCATATGCTTGGGTTGATGCTCATTATGTGTATAGTCAGGACTCGGCCCACAAGACACTCAATGCTATGCTTAACAAGCAGCCGCGATGGCTTCACCCAAGAAACGAAGGTGATATGGCACGGAGATTAGAAGAATTGTCGCTTTCTCCTACAAGAACCAACTCAACATACAATTCCGTTTCATCTCCTATGCAGGATACTCCAGGATCAATACCTGCTCTCAATGCTGTCCCAACACCACATCTGGTTAGGAATCCAACTAGGGCTTCACTTGAGGTTCCACCTTTCAACCAATACTCTCAGTCTCAGTCTCAGTCTCAGCAGCGCCGCGCCAACATATCTACCGCCCAAGCACGAGAGCAAGAAGAAAACAGCCAGTTCAGGACTTTCTTGCAACGACCAACATTCATGACCACCTCAACAGATTGCACAACAGGGACATTTTCAAGTCTGCTCAAAGATTATGGTCACCCATATGTCAAGACAGTGAAGCGTCTCATCAAACGGTATACGGCGCCATTAAGCCGACGAGGAGCCAGTCTTTCGCCCATTTCGGACGAGGAGCCGACTATGACATCGTGGCTAGAAGACCGAGATGCTCCTGTCTGTCTCCCAAACGGCCCTTACTATATGCCCGGTGACTTCCTGTGCATCGACCAAGTTGCCCAGGACGACTATACATGTTTTGAAGGAACTGAGGATCATATGAAAAAGTCATGTTTCTGCCGGCCAATGAAGGAACTCAGGGAACCAGCATGGATAACAGCGCAGGGCGTCTCCCAGACTGGTTCCAATGCTCTGACCCTTGCTATCAACAATTCCTCATTCGAAGAGCGCGATCAATTTGGCCATACCGTTTTCCATCTCATGGCAGCGAGAGGCATGGGCGACGAGCTTTTTGAAGCAATCCGATTAGTTCAAGACGCAAATATTCTTAACGAGCAGAACACAGCTGGACAAACACTTTTACATGTGTTGCACATTTCCTGGTTCCACAGCGAGCTTCATCTACAACATCTCCTTGATATTCTCGCCAGGAAAGGATTCGACTTTAGCGCATGCGATCACTATGGCCGTTCATTTTCACATATTCTGTTCCAAAGAGACGAGTCAGCTGGTTTTCGAAACCACTTGCTTCAGATTTGTGGTTCTACGAGCTACCAAAAGAGGGATGCATTCAACATGACGCCTACTAATGCAGTGGTTTCTGAGCCATTCATTGGAATCAACAGAACATACACTCAGGCTATGGACATCGACCCTCCCGTACAAACTTTGCGACATGACAACAGCGACCCTTTCCGCACAACCGATATACAACAAGAAGCACGCACACTCAAATATGTCAGGGATGCAGTAGATAACCCCCTACTGGAAGATCCAGAAGGTCGCAATGGACTACATTGTCTCGCTGCGGCGACACTAAGCTCAAGCAGTGTCACACAAAAATACAACCTAGACAAGGAAGGCATACCAAACTATCAAAAGAATAAGAGGGACAAAGTCGACAAGGATTCGGATTCAAGCACCAGGGGCCTAGAATTTCGTCGGACGCTCTTAGGAAGTCTTCTCGCAGCAGGCGCCGACCCAAACCACTACGATACCCACGGCAACACGCCCCTTATGGCTTTTGCCGCCCAACTCCCTGAAGACGACGACTACACAAACGGTCCAGGTATTATCCAAGATCTCATCAGAGCTGGCGCACGAGTCAATGCCCGCAATAGAGCAGGTGAAACAGCTCTACACGTTGCCGTCCGCTGTGGTCACAAGCTAGCTGCCAAGCAACTTGTCAACAGTGGCGCGAATGTCCACGCTCGCGACGCAGCGGGCCGAAGTGTTCTAGAAGTCGCAGACGCAAAAATGAGGACCCTGAGAGGTCAGGATGATGCTGAGTATTCCCATCTTGAGGCCTGTCGGGCGTGGTTGAGTGGGACGTCGGGTGGTGCTGTACAAGAGCCTACAGTTATACAGGAATGGCAAATCTGTTCATAGGGAAACATTAGAAGGAGTTTTGATATTTATGATGAGACGATTATAGACATTTGGATGGGTACGGATTTTTGTTCTCTTGGCGTTGGCATCGGGCTGGACCTGGATACCCGGGCGTTTATAGACAAAACTAGGGATAAACATGATTCTTTGGTATATAGACTGGATAAACAGTACAGAAACAAAATCGAAATAAAAATGGAAAACATTGCAAAAAATGTCATAAGTTGATCTGCAAACATTAAAGAAGCTTCAGTAGTAGATGGGAGACGCGTATAGTTAAAAGAAATAATCCATCTGCAATCTATTTATGCTCTATTTAATAATACAAAACAATCCCATCGGCGTTTAATATCCAAACTTCTGTCCGACAAGCTCTTCGCTCAATCTCCAAAGCTTTTCGGCGTCAACAGGGTCTCGTGCCCAAGACTTGTAGGTGTCGACAAAAGGGTCCGAGACTCTGGTCTCCAAGAGATAGGCACCGTTATTTGCTGAGATTTTTTAGTATAGAGACTTGGTTATAGTCAAAATTCCTCTTACCTCTGAGATTGGGGTCAAAAGCAGCAAATGCGTGGGTGGCAGCGCCAACTTCAACAGGGACAGGGTCAATGAACTTCCAACCTTCAGTGTTTCCTCGTTCGCGATGGGTTTTGACTTTGCGATTATTAGTTTGATGCAAGTGAAAGGATAAATAAGATAAATGCCCTACTGATAGCTCCAAGGTCGCCTTCCATACTAGCAAAATCCAAGTGAGTTCCCAGACCGGTCGTCATAATGAGTCCCGGGTGCACGCTGTAAGATTGCAGGCCGCGGCCTCCCAGTTTCTGAGCAAGGGATATAGAAAAGAGAGCATTGGAAGTCTTGGCCTGCCCATAGGCGGACCATTCGTTGTAAGTTTCACCGTTCTTGTAATAGTCAGTATGTTGTGTCCTAAATGATGGAATGGGATTCTTACACTGAAGTGAGGATCTGCAAAGCGGACGGGACCAAGACTGTGACCGTTACTCGAGATATTGACAATTCTGGGCGACTTAGAAGCAAGGATCTTGTCCATGATCAGGTTTGTAAGAAGGAAATGACTAAGATGACAAATCGCGAATTGTGACTCGAACCCATCAACACTCTTTGCGTAGGGAACAGCCATGATACCGGCATTGTTGACCAAAACGTCAATGACGGGCACGTCTTCCCAGCTGTTGACCTCCTCGGCAGCCTTGCGTACTGAAGCCAGAGAGCTGAGATCTACAACCAAGTTGCGAGTCTTGACGCTGGGATAGTCTTTGGCGACGGCTTCGGCAAGCTCTTGGAGTTTGGAAGCATTGCGACCGGCTAAAATGAGAAATTTTGGAGATTTGGAGGCTGTTTCTTGAATGAAAAGGCCACCAAGACTGTTGAGGGTTACACCAGTTGTGAGGATAACTTTGCCCTTGATGATGTCGGAGTACTCGTTGACGAGCTCGTTGACGGTGGTTGAAGCAGAGTGAGGAGACATTGTGTTTAATTTAAGAAGAACGATAGATAAGGTATTGTTGTTGATTGTTGTTGAGATGTTGTTCTAAGTGTGTTGTTGATGATAGTTCTCATTAAGTGGGAGTATCCCACTATACTTATAGTATTCTTCATTTCTAAAGTCCGACGATGCATTTTGTGCAAAAGTCGAGATATTCGGATTTACAGCGAGAAAGGCTGAGTGTTGAGTGTAAGCTGCGATTGTATCCCCGGTTGCTGGCGTCAGCCATTTCGGTGTTATGAGGCGGGGTGATGGGATTACCAAGAAGCCCGATGTCCAATCATCACTCTATTACTTTTGCAGCTCAATCTTTCCGGAGCTGTACCTAAGTGACGGATTTAATGGCCGTCCGCTTGGAGAAGCCCTCATTGATAGCCTATTTTAACAATGAGATCCTGTAGGATGTATATATGGTTCTGCCATTGAGGTCTATCTAAGAACAGATCTCGCCTCTCTGCTTTGACCCCCCATGGGCGAAGAAAGGGAAGCAGAAGGAGGGGTACTGAAAAATTGCCCGGTGCCTCGATTTCAGTTCACATTCCGAAGTTAATTGAAGTGCCTATTTGTCTTGAGATTTGTCACTACTAAACAGCTGTCGACTCATAACTTCAACTGCTTTATCCATTTAGTAATATTAAAGCTCTTGAAGGAGCATATCATCGCGGTGCGGGTAGTCGCTATCATAGGCCCAAATGAAGTAGATATAAGGCAAAAGTCTTATAATATTACCCCTCATCATCGCAACGTTCAAAAAATGCTTCGATATTTTTTAATTCATTTCAATGCTTTTACAAGATGAGCTTGTCTTGGTTGTACTGCTCTGTAAAGGCGGATCAATTCCGCATGTGGATCGTGTTATCTTATCAGCTCAGAAAATCTCCCAAATTTTCTCTTTTTCTTAGACAAAGTTCAAAGGGACCAACCATCCCCATCCCCCACCCT
>LXHY01000240.1:0-20549 GCA_002093855.1 Fusarium praegraminearum | reverse complement strand
GGGGGGGGGGCAGAGGGGTGCTTGTAAGTGTTCGATCGGTGGGCGTCGCAAAGAGAGTTTGTCGCTGTTTTCTCCTTTTCTCCTCTATCCCTCGAGTATCAATGAATACTGGTACCAAAGTCTCTCAGATGAAGTACTCTAGATATCGAATAGAGTCAAAATAACCAGAAGATGAATATGGTAGGTACTACAACTGCGAGCTTGGTGCGGCAGGGTCGTGTTGCGTAGTAGTGGCCCAGCACAATGTGGCCAGGATCAAACAAGTATCAGTGCTGGCTGGTCGGTTCCAGGCCGAGCTAGCAAGATGTAGTAGGTAACCTGGTTGACGGAGTAATGGCTTATTACGGGGAGATGGGGATCCAGATGAGCCACGATAGATGCTGGATGATGAAGGACAAACACTTGTGTGCTTTCTAAATAGATAAAAGGTTTGGATCAAAAAGGCAGAAGAGCGAAGAGAAATAGCCAGCGGCCAACTAATGGAAGCAGGGAGGGGCCCAGATGAAAATGCCAGGGTCCCGGTTGATGGGTTGGGCTGGGATAAGAAATTATTGCAGTGTACAAACGGGTAATAGCGTTGATACTGTAGCCAACAGACTTTTGCGACAACTTCTGTCAACATATTAATAAGGCGTCTAGCTTGGCATGTTAGGTATCTACTAAAAATTCGACACAAAAAAACATGGACAACGTTTGCATACTCAATTTACACTCTGCTCTACATTTATTAATAAGGTATAAATATAAGCACTTGCAATAGCTTCATCAATATGGGGTTTCGTCTGAAAATGCAATGAATCCAAAGAACGGCCGACGACATGATTGATATCAAAATAAATATGCTCCGCGGGATATATGCAGGTGTGGTCATGTTGAGTCGCAAAGCGATTCACGACACTGAAGCAGCCCAAGGACCTACAGCAAGGACTGGCAAAGAGAATGACGATGCTTGTCGCTGCAATCGAAACTTGATATACTGTTATATTAATCCCTAGTGTGCTCTGAGCGACATACTCAATGCAAGGATTCGTGGAAACAATGTATTCAGATGGCCAGTCAGCGGTAATCGTTTTGGGATAATGGCTGGTGTCGGTAGTCGCAGCGATATTCTCATATCAGGCGCTAACAGTTGTCGCACATTCATTAATTCGGGCATGGAGCTGACGCCATTCTTGCAGGTACCTTACTGACGTGGGGTGCTGGTCAAGTTGAGCATGGCACTCCAGGCCGTCTCCTACAAGGATGCAGCAAGTTTTGTATCTGTATACCTTTACAGGTATAAAGGTATGATAGATATCACTGTAAAACTGACTTGAATTGAAGTATAGCAGATGCACCGTTACTACTTCTAGTTATCTGTTACGATGCACGCTTCAACTTGAACTCAAACCTCTCATTGACTTATTTTATTGATCGTATTCGCATCCATAGCACATGTCAACATGGAGAAAGCCTCTCCAATCGCTGAATCTTGGGCTTTATCGATACCTGAACTGACGTCACCGTCCCGAGAACTTACCAAGGCACCGTTCCCGACAGCCTAGTCGTGAAACCAACATTCTACCCAAGGTAAGAATACCATGCAAAAGATGTGTGATATATTTGTTCGATTCAGATACCTGGAACGGTTCTCCGTTATCTGGGATCTGGGGTTGTGTCTAGTATTTGTTTCATTGTTTAACGAATGGGCTCTTATTATCTAGGCCATCTTTCATGCTTGGATCATGTGCTAGAGACCTGGGTTGTTCTTTGCCAGGTAGTAAACTACTAGAAAAGAATTATGATAGTTGTTAATTGATCACGCCCTGTCTTCATCTTTCATGTGTCAAGCGTCATTGCTGAGGCACGTGGTTGAGGATCCACCCATGTTGTTTGGCGTATGAGCCATACTGTTACTGTATTACCCAAGTCAGAATTTCGACGTATGAGATAAGCAAAAAATTGAAAAAGCAGTTCGCATTGAACCGTCATGATGGGCTTCAATTTTATGAGTTTAATAGCCTGCATACGCCCTAAACGCCAAACCCGATGTCTGCCTCTACCATCGTCGCCTCTGATATCAACCAATAGCTCACAATCAATACGCTCCTCGACGAAAGATGCAACCTGAAATAACTCGTTGGAGGAGCTCCGTATTAGCCGTCCTAGTTGGCACGCTTCTTGCTCTTCTGCGTCATCTTGCGGAATGCCTCCATGCCACCGGCACCCAGAGGACGGTGGCCCGAGCCCTGGCTTCCCATGAATGTGCTTTGGGGGGCAACAGTGTAGCTCGAGGGAAGATTAACCATACGGGCAGAGTTGTTGCCTCGTGAAGGAGCCAGAAGTCGCTCACGCTCAGCCTCCTTGGTGTTGGGTGCAGGACGTTGGGATAGACTGAATTGCGAGTTGGTTTTCTGGCGTTGTGCCATCTTGGCAGCACTGACATTTTGGTTAGCAAAAACGACACCTAAGTGAGCGATGAGAAACTTACTCGTAATCATAATCCCGCGTCTCAATCTGTCGCTTTTTGTAGTCATCGGTCCGGTTGAGGATAGGTCTGCTCCACTCTCCAAGAAGACGCTGTGCAGTTCTCTTGATGCTCGGCTCTGGTTTCTTGCTTCGAGTGTAGAAGACAACCACCTTTCCGATACCACTGCTGAGAAGTGCTTCCTTTTCAATATTCATTTTCGCTAGAGCGTTGAAAATGTCTCGCTGGATGTTATAAGCCGGAAGAGATCCGTCGTTAAGCGGCTCCAAAAAGAACTTGACATGTTGCAAAAAGTTGGTGTCTGGGTCCAGAACTTCATGCTGAACATTATTGCGGTTCATAATAGCAGTGACTTCAGGAAGCAGCTTCAATTTATGAAGGGCTGGTTGACCAGCCTCACGAGCCTGATTATCGGACTGACATGCCCCCTCCATTCGAACCTTGAGATCCGCAAGGAGGTCATCGATCTCAGCCTCGAGATCCTGTGAGATTGAAAGTTAGCCGTCGGCCTTATCCATACATCAAAATACCTACAATCTCGTCCTTCTTCTTGCGCTTCTGGCCGCTAGGCTTCTTGATCGCTGCATCAAGGGCTCGGTCAATAGCTCTCTTTCGTCGTTCCTCTGGTGAAAGGTGGTCTTCATTCTCGGGTTCCGGCGTGGCAGCCTTGGACTTTTGGCGTCGTTCGCCATCAACAGCCACGCGCCTTGATCGTCGAGACTTTTTGCTCCCATCTTCTGCATCATCCATCTCGACATCTTCATCCCGATCTCGACGCTTCTTATCTCGGCGGCCTTCGCGAGGCTTCTTTGGCGCCTCGCCTTCTGTACGCTTACGCTTTGTGGCCTTGAGCGTGCGAGCAACATCTTCATCAATATCGACGGGACGATCTTCAATATTGGCAGTTTCAGGGTCGTAGTCCTCGAACTGGTCCTCGTCTACTTCGGACAGCGCATCCGAGTCGCGATCAGAGTCGGCAGCGGCGACAGCGTCTTCGTACTCTTGCTCCTGGCCATCGTTGACAGGCTCGTTGGCATGCTCGCCGACCGGGGAATTCCTTTCGGACATGGTCGCGTCGTTGATCGCGTTTGACTGCGTCGGCAATTATCTCTATATGGTCAAATAGTAGATTTCCTAAGCTAAGACGCTGTTGCAAGGGGTGCTTCGATGAAAATTCGCCCGTGAAGTGTGGTCAAAAGCTTTGATCATCAAACACCAGGTTAAGGAACAACAATTCGCAAACCTTCAACTTTCTTTGCCTGGCTAGAGCCGCCACAAGCATGAGGCGCGACCCTTGTCTGCTGACATAATCGTGGAGCTCCAATTAGGGGCCTGAGGCAAGTGACCCGCACCTTTGTTTACATTGGTCTTTCTTGTTGCCATGGATTGATTGATGAATTCGGTAGCAGCTGCTTTCGTTCACAAAAAGCTGCCCAAACGTAAAAAAAAAACATCTTATGTTCGTCTAGGGGACCCTTATACTGTAACACTTCGAGCTGCTCAGTAGCTGTCAATCGATTATGGATCGTCGAACTTACGAAGGACCTATGGACTGGGAGTACCAGGACAGCGGTCCTTTTGATCCCACGAGTCCCTTTATTACACATACAGCCAAAAGTAATTCGCAGAATGGTGAGTTGAGGCTTTGCATGATTTTGAAATCAGGTCGTTCTCAAGTGGCGGTAGCTAATCTTTTGCGCCGCAGCCTTCGCTTCGCCCTCAAAACCGAGCTTAAAACCAAATCCTTTCGCAAACTTGGGGACACCTTCGAAACAGCAGCCACCACGATCATCGTTTTTTACTCCTCAAGTCCCAAGAGCTGCCGCCCCCCCGTTCCGTAACCCTGCCTTCACAACCCCCCGACGACCATTTGAGGATTTGGCATTGTCTGAAGCTTCTGGTGCAGAAGATAGCCCTGCCCCAACTGAGGTGTCAGACTTCCCAAACGATACTCCTGAGGTAGACCATACCAGTGACATCAATATGGGTGGGATGACAAGTCCCTCCAAGATTGACAAGTCGCATCGATACAACAAGACTCCCTTCTCGAGTAAAAAGCACACGCCGGGCCGAGGCGAGATTAGAGCAAACCGAGACCTCTCCGTATCCGAGTTTATTCGCAAAAGGAAGCGGCATAACCTTGACAGGGACGTCAGCATTGTCAATCGGCATCGATGGACAGAGTCAGACTCCGACTACGACTCGGGCGATAGTATTGCACCACGGCGACGATCACGCGGCAGGAGAAAGGCAAAGGAAGAGCCCAAGGGTTTCCTGGGCTCCCTATTTCACATGTTGGATGAACACCCCAACGCCCCCGACAATCTGTATCGCTGGGTGAAGTTGCTGGTCAACTTCTTTCTTGTCTCAGTCTTCGTTTATATTGGCTGGTCAATCGTGAGCACTGTCAAGACGGATATCGAGAACGCAAACGAGATGGCCCGCATCGAGATAATGGGCAGAATCACCGAGTGTCAGACACAATACACAATCAATGGTTGCTCTAGGAATGACCGCCCCCCAGTTATTGCAAAACACTGCGACGAGTGGTTCGAGTGCATGACGCAAAACCCCGAAGCCATCATGAGAGTCAAGGTTACAGCCAAGCAAATCGCGGAGATCATCAACGAGTTCTCTGACGCCATGAACCTCAAGGCCTGGGTATGTTGTCCCTTGAAATTGTCCAACAACTTGTAGCTAATATCTGTTTAGGGCTTCTTCTTCGCTGTACTGATTTTCTGCGCCTTCGCGAACAACTTCTTTTTAGGCGGATATATTAACAAGCCGGCGGCGCCTGTTCCATCCCAACCTGCCGCTCCTTCACGCGATGCATCCATGGTTCCAGAGAACGGCCCTGGATTCATGTGGGTTCCAGTACAGACACCGAGAATGAAGCGTCATATGATCCTGGATGATGGGACAGACACGGATAGTACACCTCCAAAAATGAAGGCACTCCTTCCACCAGCTTTCACGCCTTCGATTCGCCGAAGCCCGAGCAAAGGAGATCGGGGTCGTAGCCCCGTCAAGAATCGGAGCCCAAGCAAGGGGCGCCGGGAACCATTCGCATAGCGATGTGATACATAGCAACTTGCTATATTATTTCTTTTGTTGTCATTGTCGAGAGATAGGAACTGTATAACACTGATGCATAGTAACTGGGCGCATACACATGGCGGTGGGATGGATGGTGTTTGGACAGGCAGGCCATGACATTGGATCATGGGATATCATGGGAAATCATGGATGTCGGGGAAATTATCATTGATTAACTACATGCGCAGTGATATTCTGCTTAGTTTGTTTAAGAATATCCGTGTATTTTACTGTTGTTGTTTTTTTAATCAAAGGTGCCTTCAGTCGTGGGCGAGCAGGACGCCTGTAAGACATGGCACTATTAGGGGCTTGTTGAGCCAGCTGAATTAGTACCTACTAAGGTCCAGTTGATGGTTTGTACAATGTTAAAAAAACAGGTTGCCTTGTATCGGAAGTCACAAAAACTAGGGCATAAACGCAACCTTAAGGTCCATATTATTGTCAAGCTGAATTGTCTTGAGGTGATGTTAAAGCTGTCTATCAAATGCCAATGACGTAGATCCTGTGGGGTACCTGAGGGCCGTTCATACCTTAGTACTAAGCCAGGGTCAAGCTGATAGCACAATGAAGGAAAATGTTCACTACTACATGTATCGTACAAACGATTACCGACGAAATCCTACCTAGGCTATTGTCAGAGAATGTTGCAAGATCCAACAGCATAGATACGAGCAGATCCTTTTTACCACCCGCTTCACGAGCTGTATCCAAACCCCTATTCTGCTGGGTTCCAGCTCATGCGAGTAGGGAGGGACTAGGCTGTGGTATTGAGACTAACAGTAAGGCTAATTGAACTAGAGGCTCAATGGTAGCCGTCTATCCAAGAAACATCTTCCTACCTTGTCTGTCTTCCATTTATCAAGGCGGAATTGACCAATTCTGTTGCTCGCAAGACGCGAGGGCGTGTGACGATGGGATACTAATGCTGATCACAGTCTGGAGTAGCAGGATGAATTCGAAACACTATTGTCTCTGACATCACCTTCACAGGGGTCAGGAAACCTTTTTATACATAGGAGGTCCAATTGAATGGCGCGTTAGGGTCAAAATGGCCATATGTTTTATGCCCAAGAAAGTCACTTGCAACTCACAACGCCAGCTTAATGTAGATTGTTGGTGGGCTGAAACTAGGTGCCGTGTAAAAGAACGATGACAATCTAAACAGTTCGTGTCGACCAAGAGAAAAAACAAAGTTAAAGAAGTCCCCAAATGAAGCTCCAATTAGGCTTGGAAGCTCTTGATGATTGACATATCAGACGATAATAGCGTACCTTTGCTGCCAGTTGTCGAAATATCTGATAGGGAGAGACAGGGGTGGAAAGGAAACATGCAAGTTCTCGTAAGCACGACAGTTGACACCCGTCTACAGGGCCGACGAGAACTCGATTTTATCCAAGACAACACGGCCACCAAAACAGAAAACGGAATTTGTAGTTGAAATATTGACTACTGCGATATTGATACATGTACCAGTAATAAAGAATCTTTACCAGCGATCCTCAACTGCAAAGTGACGCCTTTCTGAACCCATACAGGCTTTCGAGTATTGTCCTGAAGAATGTATTAAAACGATGCCGTTGCCTGTTTCACCACTTCTTCTAGTCTGCAAAGTCCTCCCTTAGTAGATACCAATAATGGCGGAATGGCATGCGCCTCGGGCCACGAAGCAAAGAATGCCCTCGCTGATAATATAAAGTTTGTCCTGTCCAGCTTTTAGACCATCAAGCGCGGAACGACCCCGGTATTCACAGGAAGAAGATCGATCGTGATTCCTCCCTGTCCGGTCACAGATCACTCGCTTCGCTCTCTCTTTACTGGAAACCTTTTTTTCTGGCTTTCTAAGAACTCGGCCTGTTGTTTTCTTTCTCGACTTCTCCAGAGACCACTCCTCCCTCCTTGCTCTTTCGCACCACGAGGTAAAGTGGTGTGAGACTGGGATTGACTCACTGCAATCACCTCTGATCTGCTTCTCAAGTACAGAGCCGCCAAATCGAAACGCGCAGCACCTATTTGCAAAAAGAATTCACCCTGGAAAACTACATAGAAACCTGTCAAATATGGGATTGAACGCAACAGTGTCGTGATCACAGTCGACTTTAGCCAAGGATATTGTGTCTTCTTGTCCCTGGGTAGTACCTGGACCTGGACCTGGACCTTACAAGTCTCACGATCGCTCCTCGACTTTGAGTTATCTGCGCAAAGTTTCCGCTCTTAGTCCGATCCCAGACTATGGAACCATTTCGTCATTGCCAATTGATGCCACTTATGGTTTGATACCCGTCAATTCATGTTGTGCATTGACCACCAAAGCCAGTAACTTCTGGTCTCTAGTACTGGCACCATCGACGATCGAGTGGACACCAATTATACCTCTAGCTAACAACATCGTTTGTTGATTCCTCCTGCAAAACACAAAACACGGTTGAGGAAAGACAGATAAATTATTGTGCGCTTCAGAGCGCCGTTGATCTTTGACATTCTCACGCCAAGTTTCTTTCCCCTTGACTCGCGGCACCAGTCACAAGCGCCCTCAGCCCCTAGTCGCAATCCACAAACTTGCAAGCTTCGAAGCTCACCTCTAGTCCAGTTACGTCGTTGCTAGCTACCTCCTACGCCTGTACCTGCCAACTCCCTGGCTGGGTCAACAAATGCGCAGTTGCTGGTCTGTTTCCCGAATAACAAGCTACAACCCGGTGCGACTCGTCTACAACTTATTGTGAGAGTTTGGGTCTCTTCAACATCGTGTCTCCGCATCTCATTCTCCCCGCCACGAGGCGTGACGCGACATTGGAACCAGAAGAAATTCAAGTGGCAGCAGCCCAAAGTATCCTTGAACCAGGCGCAAAAGCTAGTGCTACATCTCCAGTGCCAGCAGAGAAAACGAGAGCTCGAACTTCAAACTCAAGTTTGTACTCGGACGATACCAAGACGATTTCCTCTGCAGCATGTACGATTGCGCCGTATCCTCCACTATCGCCCCTCCTGAACCTCATCCCACCCGAAACTCGTCGAGCTGAAGGTAAGACCTTAAAGCCTAACGGCAAACGCCGGGCTCGATTCGTATACGACTATTTCGGGCCCGCCCTTCTTCCTCCGCCGCCTCTGTTATATCTGTGAAAGCCTAGCGACGAGGCCAGAGTTCGAGAGATGGATGTAGACAACGAGCATTCAGATGGCGGCAGTCAACCGCCGCCCAGTGCTGAACACACACCTCAGGGAGCTTCTACGCAAGCTGGGGGAGCGTCGGGAAATCCAACCCCCACCTCGGTTCAGTCTGCAAACACGCCCTCGACTGCATCCGGTAATGCATCCACTGCCGCCCATTCACAGAACTCGAAACGTCGCCGAGGGCTAGGCGTCGTGACGCCCAATGCATGTACGGAGTGCCGTAAGAAACGCGCAAAGGTATGTAACAAATTGACTCGGCTCATCCTGCTTCTATATCTCCCCGTTTGTGGTGCAATTGTTCATGTTTGACTCGAACATGGCCATGTCTCACGACGAATCATGTTGTCTGGTTTGTGACGTAGTCTCTCAAATGTATCTTGTCTACATATCGTATGTCTATACTTGCACTGCTTCTTGACTAACAATTGATGCGCAATAGTGTGATGGCAAGAAACCATGCGGGCGCTGCAGAGCGCAAAAAGATGTCGAGTGCGTATACGAAATACCGGTGCGCCAGTCAAAGGAGAATCTCCGAACTGAAATCGAGACTCTACGCCAGAAGCAACGATCCAGTGATCAAATCTTTGCTGCGCTTGTTCGACCTGAGCTATGGGAAGGGGTTCTCACACGACTTCGAGGTGGACAGCCTATCGAGAGCATATCAGAATGGATAGCAAGCATGCCGCCCTCTGGAGGGGGTTCGCTGCCCAGCTTTTCCAATCGACCCGAGGGGCCTACGATGGGACCCGCGCCAGGTTTCCCGGGAGGTGGATTAGGAACATTGGCGGCGATGAGTCTTGGTGTGAGCCAGGGGCCACCGCAGCAGCCCCCCATGAGAGAGATGGGCCAGCAAAGTCCCTGGCAGTCATCTTTCCACAGTCAGACAGGATCAACGAGGAGCAATTCTTACCCAGATGTTATGAATTGGACACCGCAAAATCGCGTCGGGTCTTGGGCAGAAGGAATGCATCCAGATCAGATGACAGATGGCCTACCGCGATATCGAGGGGTTGAACAGATTTTGTCACCTCTGAATGAACCGGAACTCCGATCAGCTTCGTCAACGTGGACCTCTCTTACCAGCGACAATACTCTCGTTCAACATCTTTTGGCATTGTATTTTTGCTGGGAGTACCCGACATTCGCATCCCTCAGTAAAGAACATTTCTTACATGACTTTCAACAAGGACGAAACCGCTACTGTTCACCAATACTAGTAAACGCTCTCCTCGCATTGGGCTGCCGTTTCTCGACTCAGCCCATGTCTCGAGCGAACCCTAATGACCCATACACTTCCGGAGATCATTTCTTCAAAGAATCATTAAGACTCTTCTCTCAAGAGACAGACCATCACTCTTTGACCACTATCCAAGCTTTAGGGATAATGTCGATCCGAGAAGCTAGTTGCGGACGAGATTCGGAGAGTTGGTATTACGCTGGTCAGAGCATCCGACTAGCTATTGAGATGGGATTACACAGAATTATGGATGAAGGGGATGAGGATGAACTAGCTGTGCAATCAGCAACCTTCTGGGGAGCATTTGCACTAGATCAGTATGTCTATTTCTTTTGTTTCGAGAAGGTATTTGTCTAACCTACCTCCTCTACAGTGCATGGTCCCTCGCAACAGGCTCACTGCCACAATGTTCCTGCTTCCCGCACTTACCGCCAAAGCCGGCAATAATAGGAGATATCGAGGCTTCTTTATGGGTGCCATATACTGATGACGGTGAGTTAATTGTCAAACGATTATGTCGAGAGTTACTAATTGCATCAGGGGCTCCATTACAACGATCCTGCCAGCAGCCGTCAAATGTAAGGTCTGTGTACAAGTGTTTCTGTGAGCTGAGCGAGCTGGTACATCAGTCCTTGTACATCTTACATTCCCCGGGTAGACCTCTCACCGCAAGAGAGCTCTTGAACATGTATACCCAGTACCTTAACTGGTATGATCGAATTCCTGAAGTTCTTCGGTTGGGGCACAATTTCACCCCAGCTGTGTTGTTTGCACAGTAAGTTTTAACATGAAGGTCCCTTTGTCAAGATAAGACATTAACCGTTGATAGCATGTACTACCACTTTGCTATCCTGCTCTTGTTTCGACCTTTAATCAAGCTGCGGATCATCGGGTCTAAAGTCTCTCCTCGTGACGTCTGCTCCCAAGCAGCTGACGCCATCCAAGGCCTGCTAAGATCTTACTCTTCCCTCTACACGTTACGAAGAACTCCTTCCTTCGTGCCGTATTTCGTCCTCACTTCAGCCATCATGCACTTGGCAATTGGCGCAATTTCTGTCAATCCGGATGCTACTGAAGCCGACGTGAAGAAGGCGGTCAAGGTTGATCCTCGCGCGGCCGAGTCTATCACTCAAGGCATCTCGGATCTCACTGAAATGGCCCCTTGTCACCAGTTTGCTGAGCAGGCACTCAACATACTACGGTATCTTGCTGTGAAGTGGAATATTGATGTCGAAAATAACGTCGACAAGCTCACGGCGGAAGAATATGATCGCCTTGTCCTGCCGCAAACTGGAAGTCTGAACTTTTTTTCGCCGAATATGCGCCACGGAGATATAACCTGCCAATGGGGTACAGAAAACTTCATGCCAGGGACACCGAAACAGTCGCCTTCAGTCCAGAAGGTGGGGGACAATTTGGAAAACCCTCTCTTCTGGCCCTTCCCTATGCAAGGTCGGCCTATACTTCCCGATGGCCTTGAATTAGAACATGCCGGCTTTTCTGTACTCTGATATACCCTGAAATAGCTGTAACTGGAATCAGGGTCAGTAGTCTTGCCAGATGAAATTGGAACTCAATAAAGTAAATATAATAAGTACCTTCTGGTGGCGAAATGGGAGCTTCGGTGTGTTATGCCGTTACTTATATTCTAAAGGCAAGTATCAACATTCCATTTTGTATATATATGCCTGTCCTAAGTAAGAGAAGGGTGATATGTTAGTGGCTAGGAATCGTGAGCTTTAGTCGCTCTGTTATAAAATAGACGAATTAAACCTACCCTATAAGTTAGATAATAAACTGTTAACTCCTCTTCTGTTTTATAGATAAGGTAAGGCAGCCTTGTGGCTTTATTAAAAAGTCTTTTCTTTTATCCTTAAGTTACTGATAATGTACTATTGGATATATACCTAGGGAAAACTACAAACTTCTATTTGCAGCTTTCCATGGTTTCGTTGTAGGACACCTCAATATCTTTTTGAGAAAATTTTCTTTACACTCTTCTAATTGTTTAATTTGTATTTATTCCAAGATTTGCACCAGAATTTGTAAGTAGTAGGCACATTTTTATATCTAGAGAGGTTAAAACAAAATAGTAATTGGAGAGTTACGGCATTATACTCTTGGAATAGCCACTTGTAAGACTATTTACAACAAGCAAGCGACTGAGCACTTACGATGTATCTTTCTTCCACTATGGGACGCTCCTATTTCATAATCCAGAGACTGCCTACTGAGATATTATCAAGGAACCTAGGTCTTGCTACTTTAAGATATCTATCAGGTATACAATACTCAATTCTCAGTTGCCTAAGGTTCATTTTGTCTTATCTAACAGCAGCCATCGAGCTACACTGGTTTAATGCTCCTACTAATCGCAATAAATGACTGGTAAAAAAAGAAAAGGAGCCCTTCAAGCTATTTGGGCAGCTTATGCAGGTTGCCAGTGTTGTGCTGAAGGGTAGCTGCGGATCCTCAATATATTACACTGTTAGGGGCAATCATATAACACTTCTGCAAGCTGCCGCACCTACCTACTACTCAAAACTGGAGAAGGAAAGCATAACTCCTTTCACGCCCAGAGCAGAAAGGGGCCAATCTCAAAATTATATAGCCTTCTCAAGAGGTTGTTGATGTCATTATTATCCAGGCACTTATTACGCCAAACCTAACGGACATCCTCATTAAGGCAGCTCCGGCACTGCAGCTTTCTCCGACCTTCAGACACCTTCCAGGCAGCTAGCAATCTCAACTTTCTAGATTCATCCATCACATGAGCCAGGAAGGTCCATGCTTCCGTTCTCGGGAGGGACAATCCGGTTTGCTGCTTCCTTCCTCTGCTATGCCCTTCCTTCCCTCCTCACACCTTTCTTTCCCATCCCCTATGCCCTTCTCCTCTCGCCTTACTTCCATCGTGAATCAGTTGCTGGGCATCTTTTAAACCTGAGCTGTGTATTCCCAGATCTTTTCAACAACGTAACACTGTCTGCCCTTTTCACGCTCATGCCCCAAAGCATTCCTCTCTGCTATCACCACCCAGTGTCTATTCTCGATTGCTCGCAGATCAAATCACTCTACCACTGTTTCAAGCAGTCTTTTTATTTGTATTTGGCTGCTCTGGATTTTACCGTGCCACCGTCAAGTGTCGGCTGCACTTGCAGCTCATCTGTCTCGCAAGACTCCTGAACCGCACGACGCTGGCTGTTCTTCAGCCAGACATACTGCTCTCTTCTTTGAAGATGGACCGTGAATGTGAGGTAAGAATAAGAGCCATAAGATTGCTTGCACGTATTGACACTGGCCAGGCCTCAAGGGATCGGCACCCTTTGGAGATTATAACCCAACATGTGATGCACAGACATAGCACCGAAACACAGGGTCGACACTGGCTCACATCTCCCGAGTTCCCGCAACCCGAGGAGCTGATGGCAGAATATCCTGCTGAGCTTCCTTCTGGGCCTTCAGATGAGAATCCCTTCGACAAGAACGCCTACCTCGAGTTCCAATACGCCATGAACCGCTTCGAAGGTACAGAGTTGCTGAGGCAAGCTATCAAAAACTTCAGAGAGAGACCACTGAAGAGTGATGGAGATAAATTCTATGTTTATACCCAGGTTAGTTTCATTCTACTTGTCCCTCAAAACATTCACTCAATTACAAAAGGTACGCGTCCAGGGATACCTACTTGCAAAAACCGGACCGGCTTGTCGAATCTCCTTTTCAACTGAATGCTCCGAAACGAAGGTGGTCTGGCACCAATCCAACCGTCTCACCCCAGGAACTCTTGTTGTGTTATCTCCTCGATCGGATAACTTCAACAAGCAGTGTTTTGTCGCTGTGGTTGCAGCCAAGTATCTTCTTGGTGGGCTAGAGCCAAACTTTGACGACGGCGAGGACAATAACACTCCACCACGGATCGAAATCTTCTGGTCCAACGTCGAGACTGCCATGTTTGATCCTTCGGTCGAGTTAGTGATGATCGAGGCCAAAGGCGGCTATTTCGAGACTGTCCGTCATGCGATGGTCGGGCTGCAGCATGCTGCCAAATTCGAGTAGGGTTTCTCTCCCTTTTTCTTCTAACTCCCATTGTTAATGTGGCAATCAGATCCAAATTCGATAAATACATCATCAATGGGTCGAACAGAGAATGCACTGCCACCTATCTCTCCGAAGAAGGCGCTCTGATCCCAGAGAAAGCCAGACAGTTTGATTCATCTCAACTGGAAGCCTTTCGTCGCATGACTTCGCGAGAGCTCGCGGTGGTTCAAGGCCCTCCAGGTACTGGCAAGACGTTCACATCAGTTGTGGCCCTTGAAAGCCTTATACGTACGCTTAAGGCTGTTCAGGGAGGCAAGGCTATTCGACCCGTCGTAGTCGCCGCACAAACCAATCATGCACTGGATCAGCTCCTCCATCGGTGTCTTGGTTTCGATGCTGTCATCGCTCGTTTGGGTGGACGTTCAGAGAACGAAGACATTGAGTCTCGCACCCTTTTCAACATCGTGAAAGATTCAAAGATCGGGCGTGGCCCTACGCGGGGTGAGAAACTTCGAAAGAGCGTTCAGAGTGAGATCGAAGATCTTTTAAAGGGATGCTTTCCTGCCGAACTCATCGCAGCGGAAGCATTCCTCCACGAAGAATTGATAACCCAAAAGCAGTATGAGTCTTTGAACGACGAAGAGTATGAAACGATACCCATGTCTGGAGGCAACGGACAGAAAGGCGATGAGGCAGTTGATTCCATCAAGGCATGGCTCGGCGGATGCATGGAATGTGACCAAACATACATCTATCGCCCCCCGGAGGGTCAAAAAGAATCCCCAGAGAACCAAGACAGTGTCATTGATGAACCAAAACAGGAAAACGACAGGGACAGACTTTACGGGGACTTCTTCCCTACCAAGTTTTACATGACTGGCTCTGTCCCCTCCAGATATGGCGATGGGGATGCTGTATCCTCCCAAGCCAGCAGATTGCTACTGAAGCACCACGATCTATACGAGATCAAACCGTCACTGCGAGGCATTGTGTACCGTTTACTACGAAAAAGACTCATCAATGCGAGAGTCAAACGGTTTCCAAAGCTTCTCAAAGCTTACCAGGCAGCTTGCGACGACATCAAGATCGCTCGATGTGAGAAGGAAGTCAAAATCCTCACAAGTGAGAAGATCGAAATTATTGGCTGTACAACTACAGGGCTTACGAAGTATCGAGGCTTGATTTCAGCCTTGAAACCTCGAATCCTGATGATCGAAGAGGCAGCTGAGACAAGAGAAGCCAACATAACGTCAGCTCTATATCCCAGTCTTGACCAGATCATCCTGGTCGGAGATCACCAGCAGCTAATTCCGCAGGTGGATGTCTGTGAACTCGCACGCGAACCATACAACATGCATGTCTCGCTTTTTGAGCGGTTGGTCAGCCTAAACCTGCCGTATTCCATGCTCCTGGTGCAGCGTCGCATGGTGCCAGCGATCCGTGAGGTGGTCAATACATTCTATCCCAGACTGATCGATCATTCCTCTGTCAAGGATCCCAGAAACAGAGCTCCAGTTTTGGGCATGGGAAACAAGAGTCTTTGGTGGTTCCACCATGGTTGGGATGAGTCTCGAAACACTGATGATTTTTCTTACTCGAATCCCAACGAAGCGAGCATGATCGTCTGCTTCGTTCGGTACCTGGTTCAAAATGGAGTCTCTCCCGATAGAATTACTATGTTGAGCTTCTACAGGGGCCAGGTCAAACTCCTCCTAGAGATACTGCGACAAGACCCAACTCTGGCAGCCAAGAACCCGACAAAAGCATGGTCCGTCAAAACGGTAGATGGCTTCCAAGGTGAAGAGAATGACATTGTGATACTCTCGGTAGTACGAAGTGCTCGCCCAGGCTTCGTGAAAAACGAGAACCGAGCTGTGGTCGCTCTTAGCCGTGCGAAGTGTGGCCTGTACGTCTTTGGCAATGCGATGAATCTTGTGAAACCAGGGGAGGATAGCTTTTTCACTTGGGTGGGTGTCTATGAAGTCTTTGAAGAGCAGAGTTGCTTGGAAGATTTCCTTCTGGTCACCTGCGAGAATCATGGACGCGAGACCAGGATCTCCAGCATTGAGGACTGGGAAACAATCGCTGCAGCCGGCTGTGGCGAGCCGTGTACAGAGACATGTCCAGAAGGCCATCCTTGCACCAAGACTTGTCACCCATTCAGGCAATCTGAGCTGAGGTGCGAAGAGAATTGCGAGCGGATCTTGAGTTGTGGCCACAAGTGCAGCTCGTCATGTGGCAATCCTTGCCGTTGCATTCAGCAATGTAGTGAGGCCGCAGCCCAATCAGCCTCCCTCCAAACTTCTCGTGCACTAGAACCACGAACGATCATTCCGCCTCTTCGACTTACACGCCCACCGCAAAGCTATGGGGCCAAGGGCTTTCAAGTCACCAGAGGTGGTAGAGGAGGAAGGTCGATGAATGGACAGCGAGGTGGACGGGGCGGAACAGTTCGGCGTGATCCCTCCCGCACTGATTCCTCAACCTCCATGAAATCTTCTTTGGAGAGTAATCGGAGCGCCTCTAAGACCCGTGCTCATAGCGAAAACACAGGAATGTTGCTGGAGCAGTTCGATATCGTTGCTGGAGAGAACATACAAGAACCTACCAGCGACCAAATCATGGAGACGGGATACTACTCCAAAGGGGGGCCAAGCCGTTGGCACGAGAAAATCGCCGTCCAGGCCCAGAAGAACTTTGTATTAGCTCCCACAACATCAACTAAAACCTCTCTTTTAGACAGATGGAGTCCCGAGAAGATTTCGCAGAAAGATAGGGTACTAGGAGAGGAAGCTAAGCGGGTTTCACGACAGAGAAGCCCATGTTCGACCGTTATCAGGACTACATACCGCCCTACCACCATGGAGCCAGATGGAAGTCGGAGATACGGGTTGCAAACCCGTTCGAGCCACATTGATTCAAAATCTTCTCTCACGAGGAAGGAAATGCTCTTCGCTGCCGCTTCTGGTCAATCCATCATTGATCAGCATGACAAGCATGACAATCATGACAAGCAAGAGGAGCATGAGAATTACGGCAAGCATGAGAAGCAAGGAGTAGACGAGGAGCGAGTGGTTACTGAGGGTGAAGGACCCGATGCCGAAGACCTGATCAGTTTTGACTAAAGAGTCAACTAACACAATGATTGCCACGATCCTGTACATTGCGATACTGATGGATGTCATGTGGACTGGCCGCGTCTTGTATGGTTTCGCACTGGTGGGTTGCCAGAGTGTTGAGTGACAGGAGCCACAGGAGTAGTAAGGAAAAGCAGTGAAACTGATCAACAGCTTACCTGGGAAACAAGGCAAGGGCACATGGCAGAGGTTACAGTAAAGTAGGTAGTGGGTATTGGAACTTGTACAAGTACTGTATGTTACAATACAATTGCATTGTGCACAACGTGGGCGATCTGAACTGTGGTAAATCATTATTGAATTGTGATCTGGGCAATCTAACTACCTAACCAGGTACACAAAAGAAGTCTCAATTCAGCACCGCTGATTCCAACGCCCCTAACAGAAAAGACTAAAATTCCGGGTAGTTGAACGCTTGATTCAGAGATAGCCCATATTCTCCTCCCTTGGCCTTAGTTCATCCGTCGGTGACGTTGATCTCATATCCGATAAGTACTTCAGTACTGGTGCCTTCCCAGCCTCTAGTACCAGCTGCGCTGAGCATGAAGCGGCTGGTCGGGTCAATGTAAAGACTGGAGATGACACCTGCACGGGGAGGGCCAGGGATAATCAAGAAGGGAACGGTGGAGTGCTTGAACGCACGGGTGTCGCGGAGGTCGTAGAGGCGGAGGATATCATGGGAGGCGCTAACTTCATTAGCAAGAAGGAGAGGAATAACGGAGAGGAATCGACTTACCAGACGAGGTGACGGCCGTTGACCATGGGTCTTACGGCGGTAACAGCTCCACTGCCGGCAGGGAACTTGAATGTTCTCTGGGGCTCCCAGTTTCTCTTGGCCTTGTGGATGTCGAATTCTTCGACAGTGCCGTTACGACGACCTGCGTAGATGGCATTGCCAGAGGGACTCCAACATGCACCCATGCACCAGGGTGGGACACCATTGCGAGTGCCTATACGCGCGACAGGGTCGGGCTGGCGCCTATCCCAGATACGAAGGTAGCCATCCATGGCGGCGGAGAGGAAGGTTGTTGTGGATGTTTGTGTTGGGTCGTGCTGCGTTGGGGCGTGAGGTGATGTTAGCATGAGAGATGGTGAAGCGGGGGCTTCTTGGGAGGCGGGAGGTTGAGAGTCCTGGGTAGGTTGAGAAGGCTCTGTAGTTTGTGTCGGATCAGGAACGAGATCTACGTCCATAGCATCGGCTGCGTCCTGCGATGTGTCTGGCGGAGGAGGGTCAACGGCGGGAGGAGGCTGTATTTCTGTATCCTTCCCTGCGTCGAGAGCAGCCATGTCGGCAGAGTGGTCCATTGCACTGTCTTGGCCATGTCCAGGCATCATGTCCATAGATTCAGCGCCAAACTCATCATCATCGTTCCCAAAGGGCTGGTCCTCCTTTGTTTCGCCGAATAGGCTTCCTGCATCGCTTCCACCGAAAAGACTATCATGAGCAGGAGATGCTTGGCCATCACCGACGTTGGGGTCGGGGTTGAAATCGGCATTCATATCATCTAACCCTTCTTGAGTCAGTCCATCTGTAAAGCTCCCGCTTGCAATTGGGGCTCCGTTATTGGTGGTGATTGTTGTAGACGGCAGTGGCTCTTCATCATCTTCAGGGATGGGAGCTCCGTTAGCAGGCCGCAGCTCGAGGGCCGAGATTTGGCCAGCGTTGCCGTCAAAACTACGGATTGTCTTCCCGGTATTAAGGTCCCAGTCAAAGATATTCTTGTCCCAGCCACCGCTTAGAACACTTTTCTCATCCTGTGCCAATGTCAAGACGGACACGGCGTTGGTGTGCTGTTGTAGACAGTGGATTCGTTTTCCCTCATCGTGTCGGACACTCTGCAAGTTGATACCGCCTGACTCGAGACCAGACAAAAGCCACAGAGCCTCAGAGTGGACAGCAAGGGAGTACACGGGAGAGAGTATGTGCTCTTGGTCGCCTCGGCCAGGAGGTGCAGGCTCTTCGTTCTCCCAGTATGACATGAGGATGCCAGCTTTGGTAACGCTGTCCACAAAAGGGTGTCTCTGGGCTACGGTCAAAGGCAACTTTCCATTGATGGTGTTGGGGCCATCGTATTTGCGGATGTAGCCATCGGAGCCTCCTGTGATCCAATACCGCAAATCAGGTGTGATAGCCATGGCATTGACACTAGTCGACTGAGGTGCGGCCATAGTTGGTACGATATCGTAAAGACGGGCATTGATGACCTCTGGTCGAGGCTGAGGCCATTTCCTGTGCGAGCTCGGTGAAGGTGTGGTAGATTCACGCTCCGTGTCACCACTGGGCTCGGTCTTGATATGGGTACTCGTCTGGTCATTGGAGTTGGTTGCTGGAGGTTGACTTTCGTCTCCGTCGCCGTCCCCATCCCCATCCCCATCATCATTTGCGTCGCCGTTTTCATCATCATCGTCGTCGTCGTCGTTATTGTCGTCGTCGTCGCCTTCCGCGTCCTGGTCTTGATCGCCATTGTCGTCTACATCATCCATTGCTTCGTCGGCGTCATTTTCCCGATCAATGCGGTCATTGTCATTATCATTGTCGTTGTCATTATCGTTGTCCGAGTCGTTTGAGCTGTTGGACAGTCGATCGTCGTCCAAGGCATTCATTATGGATACTAGACAAGCGAGTCAGTTGGGACTTGTGAAAGTGTGATGCAGCACTGGAATGGTTGACACAGTAGAGAGGAAAGTGTTTGGGTTATATGCATACATTAATAAACTAGCTTTTTAACAGGTAATCAATCCAAAGCACCGATCAATACATGGGCAGACCTTTAGCAGTGAGCTGGCTGTCGCAATGGACCTAGAACCGTGCGCGGGGGCAATAGAGCGTATTTGAAGCTTTATGTAGAATCGCAAGTGACTAAAGAACGTTCTGAAGCCTACATAAACCAATTGTTGGTGTGGACTGTGGGCTAAAAGGTGACAGTATTTGTGCTGTGCTGTTGGTACTGCGGGGCGTGATATATATAAAGATCCAAGTTGAAGCTTGTTCGCGTCGCGTCGAATTGGAGTTTGGTGGAAATGGAAATGGGTGGGGCAGGTGCTGCAGGTATTAGTACTTTCACGGCGGCTGCTACCCAAGTACCTTCCTTACATCCTTGAACTTATACAACAAGGCAACTAACTGCCACTGCAAATTTACAATTGTTACTTCTTATTTGTTCAACTGGCAATTTACTTTATAACATGGCATAATACTCATTAAAGTCACTATAGGCACACATTATAGCGCCTGTCCTGTTTATCGACTACCTGGGTTAGTGCTCAGCAGTTGTAGCCTGAAAGACTTCACAATAAGAAGGACACTCATCGTCATTCAAAACAAAAGAAATGTATTGGTTGCTGTATGTAGCTAGTTTGCAGTCTCTTACTGAGACTCTCTCAACTTCCTTCTCCTTCTCCTTCTCCT
>LXHY01000239.1:0-60046 GCA_002093855.1 Fusarium praegraminearum | reverse complement strand
TAGCTTAATTATAACCACTGTTGCATATGCCTGCACAATTACTTTCTCAGCCTTACGGTAGACACTAATACGACAAACGAGGAGGCTGTGCAACCGCAACCGCAACCGCTTCGCCACATGTGCGCGGGGTCTGAGTTTCCAAGTACAACGTCACCGGGCGTTTCCGTTGTTGAGTAAAGGTAGCATCTGATGGAAGATGGCTTAAAATGACACCGTACTACATGGGAAACGCCCGGCGATGCGCCTCAGGCTTTAAGATACCTAGGCAAGCAGTTCGGTGACCCAACAAGAACTCGCCCGTGAGCCTCGTGGTCTGTTTTACGTGGCTTGAAAGAGCTGTCGTCATCCGTGGTGTGAGAGGTGACTGCTATACATACAGTAGGTATATCACTATCAACTGATATTTCAAAGATAGCCTGGTCTACGGTCTTCAATATCTCGCCAAGATAAAACATTCTGCTGCGCCACTCTATTGCTTAGGTCAACCTTTAGCTACATATAAATCATCTCGGCACTATCCACAAGGCTGGCTGATCTTCACTCTTCTGTCTATCATACCCCTCCTCTTTACCCAACCACACACAACTTCTACTTCCCCTCTTCATAAGCACCAAACCTCGAATCAGTACCACACAAACACATCATCGTGATAAAAAAAATGTCAAAAGACTACTACGAGTATGAGGAATTCTCTCGCCGCCGGCGTGATTTCTCTCCAGACAATTACTCTGGAGGTACCCCGAACCCCCAACAACAAGGTCCTCCTCCTCCTGGCGCTCCTCCATACGCCTCAACATCTCGTCTCGATGATCCTTACTACGGCGGCGCGCCTCCTCCGAGGGAGCGCATGACTCTTGAGCCTCCCGAACAGCAAAACCGCCCACGCTCTGTCCCGCCCAACACCGCCATGGTCCGACGCAGCCGGTCTCGTTCTCGTCCTCCTTCCGACGATGACGATTATGATGACAGACGTAGCTCGCGAAACCGTTCGCCAAGTCCCATCTCTCGCGCTCGCAATGTTGTTGACGAAAACTTCTCTCACTCTGCATCTGGTATCGGCGCCGGCCTTTTGGGCGCTGTTGTCGGCGGCCTCGTGGCCCGTGAAGCGACCGAGGCAGCGACCCGCCGCAAACACAAAGCACGCGGCTACGACGACGACAACGAGGACCGCACTCGTCTCGTTTCCACCATCCTAGGCGCAGTGGCAGGAGGTCTCGGAGCTAACGCTCTTGCCAATCGTGTGGAGGATTCAAGGGAACGTGATCGACGCCGTCAACATGAATGGGAGCGCGAGCGCAGCTACGTAAGGGAAGAAGAGATGCCTCGGTACGAGCGACGGAGATCCGGCGACCGGTCTCAAGACCGAGAGCGAGAACGGGACCGGGATAGAGACGATGGCCGCCGAGATCGTGAGCGGTATGACCGCAGCAGAGCGCTTGGGCCGAATGATGATGAAGATTATGACTTTGTTTATGATGATCCACGATATGAAGATAGGGAGCCTCGGCAACGCAGGAGTGAAGATGGCCGATATCGCCAATAGTCATATTGCCTCGCATCACTCTCATCTCACCTGAAGACTTTTTAGGATTTGCTGGTACTGTCTTCAGGCTCT
Organism: Fusarium praegraminearum; assembly: GCA_002093855.1. Taxonomy (NCBI): domain Eukaryota; kingdom Fungi; phylum Ascomycota; class Sordariomycetes; order Hypocreales; family Nectriaceae; genus Fusarium; species Fusarium praegraminearum. Next base: position 58,431 of record LXHY01000239.1, on the reverse strand, counting down.
CACTTTACGAACAATTAACATCAGAAGGGCTCCGCGTCATGGATTGAAACGAAATGTCATTTCTGTCTGGAACAAATATAATGAGGAATGAATTGGCGTCTTTTTGGATATATACTGCAAAATAGTTATAATGTCGGACAATGTGCTACACATTTACACACGAACAGTGAACGCAGGTATTACTACACAAAGTTACATTATTGTACAAGCTACCATTACGATTATTTTGTCCTTGATAGCCATTCGGTCCCCAATTGTTTAAATCCTCGCACGAAACCAACCTTATACCCCTAGAGAAATGATAGGTAAACAAAGAATTTGGAAGTGTAAGCATAGCACTCCGCTCATTACCTCTCCCCTTGAACCGTCCATTGTCGCCCCTCCCGAGACTGCTTGCCGTGGCCACCGTTGTTTTCTCGACTGTCCAGTTCCCTCTCGACAATCACTTTGAAGAACTGAGCAATCTCAGCAAGAGCAATCTGCTGTTCATCAGGAACACCGAGCATCTTGAAAATTGACTGCGCATCAACCAACTGCTTCGCAATCACAGAGTCTGGCTGGCAGAGAGTGCGGACGCCAATGGCTCTGGCGTTGACTTTCATGGCATGCAAAAGTCCACCAATCTCGGCAGGGTCGGCCTGTCGACGACCATAGAAATGGAAATCGTCAATGTGAAGATTGACCAGATCAAGCTGCGTCTCGAGGTCGTACCGGAAGCCAACGACCTTGGGGCGACCTCTGCTCTGCCACGCATCTGCTACCTTCTTGAGCTTGTCGGGCACAAGTCGGCCCTTGTCCAACTGAACCGCGATGTAATCATTCAAAGCTGTGCTCAGGTTGAATTCTAGTTCGCAATAGAGCAGGCTTTGTTCTCTTGCGTTCAACGAAATGGCGATATGAGATGCTGCGCGAGGTCGAAGTACCGGTTGAGCTCGGCGAGAAGTATGAATATCCGCCTAAGATCATATTAGCTAGGACAGTAACCATAGTTCCGGTTGACTTACCACATCTCTAGCCATCTTCTTGATACTGTCCAGTATTCTCGTCTTCTTCTGAGGCGTTTTGGCTACTTGTCCAACGACACCCCGATCAGTACGCTCTAGCCATCCGTTGTCTCCAATCATCTCCTTTTCTCCCTTCTTCGCACTGGGATAGTCAGTTCCTCTGAAATAGAACTGCAGTGGAGAGAACAGAGGAGTGTTCTGAGACATTTGATTGCCGTGGTCATTGTCTGCATGCACGGTCACGACCTGAGCTGTTGGCGAGTGTAACTCCACGGCTTGAGCCTTTCTCAGTCCATCGGCCGAACTCTTGGAACGCCGGGGTCTGTTGACCAGAGTTTCTGTACGGGTTCCCGATTCTCTGACCATGGATGGGTCGTGACTCAAAAGCCACTCTTTGTAGGAATCATCACCATTTCCATCTACTTTGGATTGTGATCGAACGTGACTGAGACGGAGCGGGGAGGGACGAGCTGTAAGTTGAGGAGAATAAACCGAAGGAGAATCATCTTCATAGATTGGGTCGCGCTCGAAACGCCCCTCGCCAAGTGGAGAGACTTCACCTGGCATATCCTCAATCTCAAAGGACCGAGACAAAGTCCCGCTGCGGTGGCGGTTAGTCCCAAGTTGCAATGGAGAAGGCGCATTTCTTTGTCGACGCTCTGCTATACTCGCCGAGAACATGTCTCTGGAGGAGTCTGAACGATGACCAGGCATGAGATCAGAAAAGGTCGGAGAGTCTGCCGCAAAATTGCCATCTCCTGTGGCCCATCTATGTGAATCACGAGTCTGTGGGCTTCTCTGTTTCTTCTTTCGTGGTGTTGTTCTCGGAGTTACCATGGCAGGTTTCTTCTTCGATTTGGCTGATTTTCTCGGGCTGTTGTTCACGTTTTGGCTAAACCTGTAAAATATTTAGAAAAGAAGATACTCCGATTCATCAGTGGCATACATACGCGTCTGTGATCTTGTCAACTTGACTCTCGGTCAGATTCATGCGAATATGGAGCGGCTGTTTGACAAGACGCTTGCTTGGGGATAGCGAACGAGCTCTTGACTCAAATCCAGGCGAGTTTTCAAGAAAGTCTGGTCTCAGAGGCGTCAATCTAGACGTAAGAGGATCAGAATAGTGACCTCTAGTGGATTCGTCCTCGTGCATTGGGCCCAAGTGGTCAATCACGGCAACCACTTGATGTTGGTTGTCGAATGATATTAAACGAAGAATCATGAATTACAAACAAGAAAACAAACAAACTACCTGATTTTGGTTGCCCAGGTGAGTCGCAAGTAGCTGGTGTGTGGCAGATACCTAGAATGGGATATTTGCTCGTCGTTGCCAGCTGGCGACAGGTGCCGGCGAAGTGGCACTGCAAGCGCACCAGATAACACTTTGGATATATATCTTAGGGAATTTCTCTTTAGAATGATTCCAAGGAAGATTACTTACTAATGAGATCCTAAGAATACTACTGGTTTTCAATTAGTTGCACGCAGTTATGGTAATCAGTACATGTACTCTGGTAGATGTCTGCAACAACTCCATGCTTGGGGTGCCTTGCACCCTAACATCTTGACTGATTGACTCGCGAGTAGGGCACCAATCCATATTCTTAAATTTCTCAACTGGAGAAACCAGAGTGATTAAACTCACTGGATGGAAGTGATATATGACAGACTGTAGCATGGCTTGTATAGCCTAGCTAGACTTCAGGAAGATTCATTGTGTTGGCGGGTGCCTTATCCGAAGACGACCTGCATTTAAGGGAACATACTAAAAACAACTAAGTAGAATTCTCGTAACAGCTAATACGGGCACCAGGTTATAAACTAAACCCGTTAAATAGGTCATCCTGGTGTTGGGTGCCGTAGGTGGAACCACTCCTCAGTTTGACACTGTACGTAAATGCTTATGCCGACACCAACCTGTCGCTATTGTGGATGAATGTGTCAGTGTATAATTCTAATGGAGTACATCTTCGACTTTGAGAGGTCCAAGTCCGAGGATTTAATGAAAAGTGAGTCCCTTTGAGGCAGGGATGGAGTCACTTTGGAAATCGTGAACAACCACCAAATACAGGGTAGAGGGGCTGCCTCAGTATCAATTGAGTAATGTCTAATGTCTATATAGGTAAGCATGTAGGTAATAAGAGAAGCTTTTATTAAGCTGTACGCACAGTAACTGCCTTCAAACTTTTATGCTTATTCAGATAATAACCTGGATATCTGGCGACTCACTGGCCATCTTGAATGGGGATGAAAGCTTGACAGAGGTAGCTCTAGGAGTGCAATAGGAGCCAAGTTCAGCAAAGCTATGACGCCTAACATCAGTACCAGAACTTGCATCGAAATATAAGATCTGGATATATTGAGATAAGTCCTAACTCATTCAACATAAGCCAACAAAAATAAATAAAGTCACAAATCAAACTGAAGAAGCGCAAACATGAAAGTTATCATGGCTTTTGTTCTTTATCGCCATTCGTCTTAGGTAATCAGTCAGTACAGGGAATCAGTGACCGCATGTGGGTCCCCCTGCCTGGAGCATCTCATTCAACTCGGACGTGTGTGTCTTTCATCAATTCTTAATTCTTTCACACAACAAACAACACCATGGCGATCCCAGTAGGGCGCACTCTCTTCAAAAAGAAGGAGGGTGTTCTGACTCTCACGAGTGACCGTCAGCTGGTCACTTGGACTCCTAATTCGGGAGGCCCTCCAACGGTGACACTCAATATCAACAATATCACAAGTAAGGAGGAGGAGAAGCAAATCTTATGAATCGCGCTCAGAAACTGATGGAAATTAGATCTTCAGCAGACTCCAGATTCCTCACCAAAGGTGATGCTCAAGATCTTCGAAAAGGTTGGAGATGCGGACCCTGCTACATATCTCTTTCATTTCAATACTGCCGAAGCCAAGGATGAGGCAAAGGCCGTCAAAGATCTCCTGTCCAGCTTATTAGCTTCATCGCGCGGCGGCGATGCGACTGTTCCTAAGCCTTCTGGTTCAAATGGCGGCTCTGCAACACCGAACCCAAGCGCTGCGAACGCTGGTAGTGCTTCAGCATCCATGGCCTTTGCCAGCGCTGTCAACTCACAACATGCTTCATTCTCGCGCTGGTTCGATGACTCGCAACTCAGAAATGATATCGAGCTACAGCAGTCCCTCATGAGAAAGGAAACTAGCCTACATCAGACTTACGTTGAAGCAATGCAAACCAAGCCTGAATCATTATCAGGAGCCGCGTTCAATGCACAGTTTTGGTCAACGCGCACAAACATTCTCCGTGCTCACGCGATTGAGATTAACCAGAAGAAAGGAGCCTACAATGTTCTCTCCACAGTCAAGCCAAAAACCGTCGACGGTGAGCTAAAACTGAACATCAGCGTGGAGCAGGTACAGATGATATTCGCACAACATCCTCTGATCAAGCGTGTTTACAACGAGAACGTCCCCAAGTTATCCGAGGCAGAATTCTGGTCACGTTTCTTCCTCAGTAGACTTTCCAAAAAGCTACGCGGTGAACGAGTTGCAGAAAACGACCCTACAGATCTTCTGTTCGATAAATACGACCCAAGCGAGAATACTGTCGCAATTCAGAGCAAGATTATGGCCCAGCAGGTGCCACACATCATCGACATAGAAGCCAACGAGGAAAACCAAGGAGGTTTCAGAAGCGGAAATGCAAAGGACGTCGAGATGCGCCCGAGGGCGAACATGCCCATCGTGAAGTCGTTGAACAGCCTCAGCGAGAAGATCATGGCCAACGTGGCTCCGTCTGACGTCAATACGGATGATCCCGATGGAGGATATAATGCCTATGTAGAACTGGCACTGCGTGATCTCAAGGGCGATGCTCAAGAGCATCGTATTATGCTCAACGTGAAGGAGCAGAACAAATTCTTCTCGAAGCACGACTCAGCCCCCTCGAAACAGGCTGCCATCTTCGAAAAACAAGTACCCGGCGATGTGCTTTTCGATATCTTGGGCGATCTAGAGACACTCGAAAGTGATGGAGCTGGCGGCATCAATATCCAGGCAGCGATGGGATTCGACGAACAAAGTGACAGCGACGATGACACCCCTAAAAGACCGCATGTTGGTTCTCGCTCTGCCCTCCAAGCTGCTGACAAGGACATTATGAAGGGCGTACGCCAGCAACGTGCCCAGAAGTTCGGACATGACACAGACACTGCTGAGCCCATGGGTTTACCTGTTGAGATCTCCCGCAAATGCAGTCTCACTCACGCTACCACTATCGAGTTTTTACATCAATTCTGGAACGCATTCCTTTCAGGAGATGCAGACCGTGCTGGGGAACTACAATACTTGGCCGAGTCTCTTGGCCGCTCTATTACACGAATCAACGCCGTTGCAGAAGAAGCAGACAACGAACGAGAAGAGATCATACGGACCCGAAAGAAAGAGATCCGAGATCATTTTGAGCGTACTGGGAAAAAAATACGGTGGAGATCGGAGAATGTTAAAGGTGGGAAGGCAGCGGTGGTTGCGTTGATGCAACCAACAATTAATGCATTAGAAAAGGCCCAGGCAGAGTACTCGAGAGCACTGGCGTTGGAAGGCATCCAGATATCAACAGAGGCATAATTAAGCCAAATCGTACATGGAAATAATTTATTAAAAATCCCTATGATAAATAATAAGTACTAGAAGATATCTGTATTATGAAAACTGGATGCATATTTGGATATTTGCTTTAGTACTCATACCAAGCAGATGGATCAACATACGTCAGAAGTGTATGCCAAATACCATGTACTTACCCCAAATATCTACCATGTGGCTTATCGAATGAAAATAGATTCATCGATAAACGGCTGTTTTCGTCTCTGTGGCTCAAACAGCTCCGGCCTGCGTTGAAACGTTACCGAAAACCTGAATTGCATGTTGTGTGAGATGCGGTTACAGTTGCAGTTACAGACTTGGTTTAATAGTAATGTATGTGTGGCGTCGGCTATCCCTGTTTCAACCACGTAAAACTTCACGATGGTTACTCCGCAATTTCAAGTCTTTTCCCGTTTGCCCCGCGGGAATGGACCACGCTGCCACGATCCAGGAATAACTGACACCCAGACCAGGCCGTGCGAAGACGATCTTCCCCTTTCTGCCATGTCTTGGTTTTGGTCTGTCTTGTGCGTGTGTCGACTCAGACTGTCGAGTCCACAAATGCACCGCCAAACCTTTAATCGCCCACCATCATGATAGCCATCTTGGGGGAATGCAAGCGATAACTAGTCGGCGCGACGGATGCCATGAGGACATGTGCACCGTTGTAGTGCTTCCGGGGAATCAATTCCATCGTCCACGGTCAAGCATTATGGTGATCCTCGGTAAAGAGCCCTCGAGTCTCCGAACGAGAACCCCAATGCCCCAAAAATAATACGACGTGCCCCAATGATGGCTGACCCAAAAGTCCACGATGACCTCCAAAACAGTGTGTCATGTGGGCTTCCGGACAATGAAAACCGGTCACCTTTCACCTTGATTTTCCCAACTTTGTGCACCAAACAGTGACCGAAGAAGCACAGTGTCTCGCACGGAGTTTTGTCCCTGACCGTAGCGCTACGGGTGCTCCTGACCAATAAAAGTAGCGATCCCTGGCGGCCAGAACCGGGTTTGCCGGGGCGTCATAGTATTTTTAACCTGCAGCAGGACATCAAAAGCCAGCCCAGCAGGTTCCCTAGCGACCTACTTTGAGCTCCAGCCCAGTCCCAGTCCCAGTTCCAGTGCCTTTCTTTAGTAGACAATTTCTTCTTCGTGTTCCTCTCTCCCATTCATCCTCCCATCCCAATCCCAATTCCAATTCCTCCCCTCAGTTTTTAACTGGGAATAGCCTCCTCAGTCCGACTTACTCCGCCTTTCTTTCGTGTTGCCATCAGACTCGCCGAGGGATGCTTCCCATCTATATCCTCTAGTTTCTTCACCTATAAACTTGTATTCTTCACCTTCTCCACACAGGCAAATCGCCCACCATGTTGAGGAATTCGCTCTGTAGAGCTAGCTCGCAGCTCCTTCGCGGTGCTCGATGCTCTGCTGCCTCTTCTACCGCCTCCATCTCGACCCTCTCGGCCCGCACCTCATCATGGAAGCTCGCTGCTTCCCGTCGCCCTTTGGCCGTCGGTGCTCGTCGCACCTATGCGACCAGCGCGACCTCGTCACCTCCCGACCCCAACGATAACTTCCTTTCCGGAAGCACCGCCAGCTACATCGATGAGATGTACATGCAGTGGAGACAAGATCCCGAGAGCGTCCACGTCTCTTGGCAGGTCTACTTCAAGAACATGGAGGGCGGCGAGATGCCTATCTCTCAGGCTTTCCAGCCTCCTCCCAACCTGGTTCCTGGCATGACTGGCGGCGTCCCTCGTCTTTCTGGCAACTTGGCCATGGAGGACGGTTCCGATGTCACCAACCATCTCAAGGTCCAGCTCCTCGTCCGCGCTTACCAGTCTCGCGGTCACCACACCGCCAAGATTGACCCTCTCGGTATCCGAGGCACCAATGACGCCAAGGGTTTCGCCAACATCAAGCCTAAGGAATTGACTCTCGAACACTATGGATTCACTGAGAAGGATATGGACACTGAGTACACTCTCGGTCCCGGTATCTTGCCTCGCTTCAAGCGTGATGGTCGTGAGAAGATGACTCTCCGCGAGATCGTTGATGCTTGCGAGAGAATCTACTGCGGTTCTTTCGGTGTTGAGTTCATTCACATTCCTGACCGTGATAAGTGCGACTGGCTCCGTGAGCGTCTCGAGGTTCCCAACCCTTTCAAGTACTCTGTCGATGAGAAGCGCCGTGTTCTCGACCGTCTTATCTGGAGTTCCAGCTTTGAGTCTTTCCTGGCCACCAAGTACCCCAACGATAAGCGATTCGGTCTCGAGGGTTGCGAAACCCTTGTTCCCGGTATGAAGGCTCTTATTGACCGCAGTGTTGACTACGGTGTCAAGGATATCGTTATCGGTATGCCCCATCGTGGTCGTCTCAATGTCCTCTCCAACGTCGTCCGAAAGCCCAACGAGTCAATCTTCAGCGAGTTTGCTGGTACATCTGGTGGTGAGGATGAGGGCTCTGGTGACGTCAAGTACCATCTTGGTATGAACTTTGAGCGTCCCACGCCTTCTGGCAAGCGCGTGCAGCTTTCTCTGGTCGCCAACCCTTCGCATCTCGAGGCCGAGGATCCCGTCGTCCTGGGCAAGACCCGTGCTATCCAGCACTACAACAACGATGAGAAGACTCACCGCACTGCTATGAGTGTTCTCCTCCACGGTGATGCTGCCTTTGCTGCTCAGGGTATCGTTTACGAGTGTCTCGGCTTCCACTCTCTCCCTGCCTTCTCCACTGGAGGTACCATCCACCTGGTTGTCAACAACCAGATTGGTTTCACAACCGACCCTCGTTTCGCCCGATCTACCGCCTACTGTACCGATATTGCCAAGGCTATCGACGCCCCCGTCTTCCACGTTAACGCCGACGATGTCGAGGCCGTCAACTTCGTCTGCCAGCTCGCTGCTGATTGGCGTGCCGAGTTCCAGCACGATGTTGTCATCGATCTCAACTGTTACCGAAAGTACGGTCACAACGAGACCGATCAGCCTTCTTTCACCCAGCCTCTCATGTACAAGCGCATCAACGCCAAGGAGCCTCAAATTGACATCTACGTCAACAAGCTTATCGAGGAGGGTTCTTTCTCCAAGGCTGATGTCGAGGAGCACAAGCAGTGGGTCTGGGGTATGCTCGAGGAGAGCTTCACCAAGTCCAAGGATTACACACCCACCTCCAAGGAGTGGACCACCTCTGCCTGGAACGGATTCAAGTCCCCCAAGGAGCTGGCTACTGAGGTTCTCGCCACCAACGAAACCAACGTCAAGAGCACTACCCTGGAGCACATTGGTAACGCCATTGGAAGCGTTCCCGAGGGCTTCCAAGTTCACCGCAACCTGAAGCGTATCCTAAGCAACCGAACCAAGTCGGTTGTTGAGGGTAAGAACATCGACTTCCCTACCGCTGAGGCTCTGGCTTTCGGTACTCTCGTAACTGAGGGTTACCACGTCCGTGTCTCCGGTCAGGATGTTGAGCGTGGTACTTTCTCTCAGCGCCACGCTGTCTTCCACGACCAGGAGACTGAGGATACCCACACTCCCCTCCAGAACCTGAGCCAGGACCAGGGCAAGTTTGTCATCTCCAACTCTTCTCTGAGCGAGTTCGGTGCCCTTGGTTTCGAGTACGGTTACTCTCTGTCATCTCCTCACGCTCTTGTCATGTGGGAGGCTCAATTCGGTGACTTTGCCAACAACGCCCAATGTATCATCGACCAGTTCATCGCCTCTGGTGAAGTTAAGTGGATGCAGCGAACAGGTCTTGTCATGTCTCTGCCCCACGGTTACGATGGTCAGGGCCCTGAGCACTCCTCTGGACGTCTTGAGCGATACCTCCAGCTTAGCAACGAGGACCCCCGAGAGTTCCCCACTGGTGAGAAGCTCGTTCGTCAACACCAGGACTGCAACATGCAGATCGCCTACTTCACCTCTCCCGCCAACCTGTTCCACGCTCTCCGCCGACAGATGCACCGCCAGTACCGCAAGCGTAAGTGATATTTGCTATAGTTTTGGGATTTGTTTATACTGACTTTCTTTCAGCCCTTATCATCTTCTTCTCCAAGTCTCTCCTCCGTCACCCTCTTGCTCGCAGCGACATTGATGCTTTCACTGGCGAGAACGCCGGATTCCAGTGGATCATCCCTGACCCTGAGCATGAGACTGGTGCTATCAAGTCTCCTGACCAGATTGAGCGTGTTGTTCTTTGCACCGGTCAGGTTTGGGCTGCCCTTCACAAGTACCGAGCTGACAACAACATCGACAACGTCGCTTTCACCCGCATTGAGCAGCTGAACCCCTTCCCTTGGCAACAACTCAAGGAGAACCTCGACCAGTACCCCAACGCCAAGACCATCGTCTGGTGCCAGGAGGAGCCTCTCAACGCCGGTGCCTGGAGCTTTACTCAGCCCCGTATTGAGACTCTGCTCAACAACACCGAGCACCACACCCGCAAGCACGTCATGTACGCTGGCCGAAACCCCAGTGCCTCTGTCGCCACTGGTCTCAAGAACGTCCACACCAAGGAGGAGAAGGACTTCCTCGAGATGGCTTTCACTGTCAAGCAGGACAAGCTCAAGGGCGAGTAAGCGGATGAATAGTCAACGAAAGAGATTTACTAGAGGAACGCAACATGGATGGAATGGTATGGTAATTGCAGCCACTTAAGAGTTTGGGAGGGAAGAAGTTTAAAAGAAGCCACTGTATTTGGGGAGCAATTAAGCTTCTCATGTAAACCACTTTGTATCATACCCTCCTAGACAAAGGACACTTTTGCCTTGCATTGGCATGGCTTGGGAACGACATAGCATGATTTTTTTATTGTTCAAAGTTTTACACCCCTTATTATATCCTTGAACTGTAGACAATTCAATGCATAAGTACTGATACTGATATGAAGTTTTGGCCTTCGGGTATTAGAAACTTGGTCACTTTTCGTCGTTACCCCTTAAAATTGTCACTCTCACTCATGCCTGCGCCCAGGTGCTGGAGTCAAGTGGTGCTCGCAGTGGTATATCCTAAGGCCCTGGTTGAGTTGATATTATCGTTCATATCTGTCTAAGTTTATAAGAGCTGTCCATGAGTTGCCAACCTGCGTATCTATGAGATCTTATATCCCATATGCTGCCGTGCACTTCCAGTCTTTCACTCTGATTCACACCAGCTAGCAGCTGTACACAGTCAAGGTCCCACCAAATACCTAGTCATAATAGCTGCACAGTTCTAGTTACTATTAGTCACTCTCCTCCAACGCCTACGTGTCTATTTCAAGGTGCCAAATAACAGTCTTGCTATTCCATCCACCAAGTGCCTCTCAGGCAAAGTCTATGTAAGTATACGTGTTATACAATAAAATTCCCCCAGCGCCATGAAGTATACACCGAATCCCAGTAAACTCATGGACCGCGACGTATGCGGACCTCATCAGCATCGGCGAGCTTTTTCTCTGCGCCTACACCGAAACCCATCATCTTCTTTGCGCCCTTCTTCTTGGCCCCGTACTCCTCGTCGAACTTGCGGATCTGCTTGAGCGACTGCATGTCTTCGCTGATGCTGGCCGGGATCTGGCGAAGCGCCTTGTCGAAGTGGTCCTGGCGCAGTGTACGCTTCTTGGGGTACTCGTAGGGCTCGGTGCCGGTATGCCGTGCGGCAGCTTCGTTTTCCTCTTCGACAGCGGCCATGGCGGCTGCGACACAGGCGTTCTTGAGGTCGGATCCTGAGTAATAGGGGGTACGCTTGGCGAGGTCTTCGAGCGACACGTTAGGTTCGAGAGTTTCGCCCTTGAGAAGAATCTTGAGAATGGCAGTGCGGTCGGGCTGCATAGGAAGATCGATGAGAAGACGCCGGGGCAGACGGCGTAGGACAGCGTCGTCAAGATCAAAGGGACGGTTGGTCGCAACCATGATAAAGGCTTCAGTCTCTTCAAGACCGTCCCACTCTTTGAGAAACTGGTTGATGTGGGAGCGATGCGATGCGCGAGCACCAAGCATGCTACGGTTGGCCAACAGAGAGTCGGCCTCGTCGATAAAGACAACGCAGGGAGAGATCTTCTTTGCAAGAGTGAAGACAGCACGGATTAGCTTTTCGCTCTCGCCAACCCACTTGTCGTTGATAGTAGCGCCGCTTATTTCAAGCATGTTTGCGCCACTTTCTTTGGCAACAGCCTTTGCGAGCAACGTTTTGCCTGTGCCAGGGGGTCCGTACAACAGACATCCAGGAATTTTGTCCTGGGCCAGTACACCATACGAGAAAGCGTCAGGTCGCACCAAAGCCAGGGTCGTAAGTAGCTTGAGCGCGGTTATGGTATCCTTTGGCACATGAACATCTTCAAATGTCGTTCTCAAACTCTGGCGGTTGATGTGTCCGGATGATATCCGCTTCTCATACTCGTTCAGCTTAAGAGCGACTCGGCTGCCTGATTGCGAATCTTCCGCCTTCTTCTGCGAGTCCTCCCCATCCGACTTGCCGTCTTGCTCTGGCTCGTCAAGGTATCGCTGTCCAGGTCTTTGCCTTAAGGGGCCCATGAGAAGGCGCTCGTATACTCCTCCCGGCGCAGCACCAGCTGCCTCTTCTTCGTGACGCTTGGCTGCGCTCGCTATATTGTACACTTCAGGCAGGGGAAGTATTGATTTCTTGAGCATTTGTGCCCGCGTGTCTGTGGCGTGCATAAAGATTTTCATGTGCGCATCGGAAAAGTCAAGAAACTCATGGCTGCCCAATGCTTTCAGCATTCGGTTGATGTTTTGGACATTCTCCACGAAGATATCTGTTTCTTGGAGGGGAAAGGGGTTGTCTGAAGTCTGTGTCCCGCCAGACGGTTTGGGTTGCATCAAAGTGCGTTGAGGATGTATATGGCGAGAGATGACAAAGTCGCTAGCAGATATGTCTCGAATCATACTCTGATACTCCTCGGAAGGTTGCTCGCTTGACGATGTTCCAAGAATGGCAATCTCGGAACCTTGCCGCCATGCTACATCCACCAAGTTTCTCAACCGCGTAATCAGCATTGAACCCTCAAGGGTCATGTTCAGTTCCACAAAGTCATGTATATGGATAATAAGGGGCTTTTCGCGGGGTGAGCCCTGCTTCAGCTCGGCAGCTTCTAGAATCTGGGCCAGGACTTTATCGATCTTGAGATTCTCCCATTTCCCAAAAGGATCGTAGTTACCCTGCTTGATCTTCGACAGTTCGTCCTCGAGTCCGCCCGACGCTGTACGAATATTAATAACGCCCGAGTCAGGGTCGTTGTCCTCCTCTTCTGGTCGTGCCACAACGTCAGGGTCCTTATAGAGCTTTCCGTTCATCTCTGCAGCACGGAATCCCATGTGGGACAGCGATCCCCGCGAGTAAGCCCAGTCCTGCTCAAGATAATCCCCTACTACCACAGACAAGTCTTGGGCATCGAGCTTGATCAAATCGGCGTCGTTGAAATATGCGACATGTTCCGCAACAGCGGTAGATATGGCTTGCCCGCTGTAACCTGACATGGACAAAACAGTTATCTGACGTTTTAGGTTCTTGGACTCCGAGTCAGGTGGTGGTGGTGTTGTCAGCTCGCGACGGAGAGCGGATCGGACAGAGGAGAAGGTGAGGACAGGGAGGTCGGCAATAGCTTGAGATAAAGAGTGGTCAAGTCTCCAGTCGTAATCAAGGATGCTGTCGAGGCCGGTCTGAACTGACAGGAACTGGTCGCGGAACTCTTGTGTGTGCCGGTCAAAGTCCTTGTAGTAGTGCCACCACCAGAACGGCCGTGAAGTGTATGTATATTCGGGGTGTCGGGCAGGATATAAAGAATCGGTCAAGTGCCACGCTGAATCGAGTAGCATGTCGTAGGCACGGGTAAAACTTGTCAGCTTGTGGACAAGCTCATCTGTTTCGCAGGGATTCTGTTCTATGGCGGTGATCTCTTTGGCGCGGTCTGCGACCTTCTCAACCAAGGCACTGAATGTCGTATCGAAATAGTCTTCAAGTGCCTTGTTGGATTCCGAGACTCGGGTGTTCTTGTCGGTAGCTTGAGGATCGATAAAGATTGAAGACGTCTTGGGCTGTTTGGCGTCTTCAGCGAGAGCAATCGGGAGCTGCGGTCTCGTCCGGGCATGGTGAAGAGTAACGTTGTCGTTGAGAAATTCTTGTGGCAGTACAACGGGAGGTAATGCGGGAGCGGCCTGTTTGCGAGCTATTCTGCTTTTTAGAGAACTTGATGCTCGAACTCGAGAACGACCAGGTAAGTTATCGGTCCCATTTTGTGGTTGTATGTCCTCGTCTTCCACCGCTGTCGACTGGTTCGGGGGCTTGTCGCCATTGTTTGCGCCAGCGCCTGTGCCTGTATTTCTCCAGGTCGAAGTTGTTTGGAATGATCGACAAAGGATTCGTGATCGGGCTTGAGATCTGGTGGCGGCGACAGCAGGATGAAGCAGGGCGCGAAGCCCTGTCAATTGCATCCGGGCGATTGCTCGTCGGTCGGGACCGAGAGTATGAAGTTGTGAACGTTAGCAACGTCTCGAAGAGGTTCAACGTCGCAGGGCTGTTTGTGAGTCTAACAAACTTCCCCAAAATTTGGAGCCGTTGCGTCAAAACCGGAGACGGATTTACGATGTCGAATCGGCCGAATACCGGTCAAATCCCGGCTCCGATTGTTTGACGGGTCTATCAGTTTACGGTTGCTTCAAGATGAACGTCGGTTGACGAATAGATCATCACGTCAGAATTTAAAAAGTCCCCTGTATTGTGTCACTCTAAGCGGTTTGCTCGTGAAATCCGTGGACCAAATAGCAACCATCTTTCAAGTCTAGGGTATCCTCAAATTCGCGGGTGACAGGTGTAAGTGAACCACGCCAGCGAGCCACAGTAACAACATAGGTAAGTTGATAAAACAAATACGATCTGATAATGCTCTTACTAATTAGTGTCGTTTTGTAAATGAATATGCGTGGGTTCTTATTGCATCAAAGCTTGGCATCAGTTGCATGGGCTCTATTCGCAGCGTACATTGCCCTGATGGAGCGAGTGATTGTCATGCCTAGATTACTGTGAAACAATATTCCGACTCAAGTAGATTAGTCCAATAATTGGCGATTGACGATCAGCATGAAAATTTGCATCATCATAACTCACTTATAACTCATGCACGTTTGCGTGCTTTTCATCACAATCTGTCTCGTATATGCTCCCCCTGTCGCTCTCAACAACACAAACCAGTCTCCACAAACTGGGCTGAAACCCGTACAAGACGGGCCTCATCAACTCGACATTTCTGTATTGAGAGACCGGTTTCAAAACGCCAAGAAACTGCTTCGAAACAGTTTGAATTTCAAAAGAGCGGAAGTCTGACTTGATCCAGACAGGTGCCTCTCTCTAGTTGGAAGGGATGTGTATGAGTGTATGAGTTATTCATTGGTAATGATGGCTAAGCTGCATACCCATGCCGTCTATATTCACAAAAAGAAATTTGAAAAGCCTCTCGTTGCAACGCTATTTCTTATCTCTAATCTGCCAGGCTTGGCTCATTCGGCACTTGATCTAGAAGAGGTACAGTACCTTAGTAGATTCATTGTCATCATAGACTTCAGCCGTCATCCAGAATGCTGCTAAGCCTCGTTGGTGCTAAGACGCCTACATAGTACGCGGGGTTTCCACTGTTAGGCGACGACGCCTGTCACTTGTCATCAACACTCCAATTCCCGTGTCTTGACTCATTACCTGGTTTGGATCGTTCTCTCACTTCTTGTACTGTGCTCATTCTCATTCTCATTCACGTTCTCATTCTCAAAAGACATCACACCCTTTTGAGAGCCATGTTATAACACTAAACCACTCTATCCGTCACTCATCAACTTACCCCCAGCAATGGACAACTCTCAAATCTTACCAGAACAGTCTCAGTCGACCAGCCCAGAAGGATCGCCTCCGGATTCCGATAAACCCTATCACTCAAAACGACCTCACAAGAAGTCGCGTGCAGGATGTCGCAATTGTAAAACCCGTAAGGTCAAATGCGATGAGGCTCGTCCTGTGTGTAAATCCTGCAGATTGCGCAAGGCAGATTGCGTATACATCACACCTGCAACCTCAGCCTCAACCACTTCCTCGGCAAATGACAAAGTGATCAGCAATTCACGTCGCTCTTCTACAGAATCATCGCCTATTCACCAAAAACCTCCTACGCCTGATGCCGAGTCCATTAGCGAGGACATCCTTGAGGAGGTTAATTCCTTGTCGGTACAGCCGCACTACCGCCCTCGCCACATGGACAGGACAGACATGAAGCTACTCTGGTTCTACACCAGCGCAACAGCCACATCTTTCTCTGTTGATGAGGGACCGCTTAACCCCATAAACGATGTATTGAGGAACCGCCTAGTCCAAGTCGCTTTCGAGAATCCGTTTCTCATGGACTCGCTATTCGGTCTGGCAAGCCTTCACATGCAGAGCCTCGACTTGAAGCCCGACGCTGCCCGCGCATTAGCATATCGTGCTCGCTCATTTGAAGGATACCGTATGGCCGTGGAACAAGCTCGCCCCGAGACATTTCCGGCTCTGCTCGCGAATTCCCTGCTTCTCACTGCTCTCGCATCCCAGAACTTCCGAGATGAAGATGCCAAAAAGCTTTACATAATAGACTGGATGATCGTATGGCGAGGTATAGGTCTGGTCATCGACCTGATGGGTGTTGAAAGGCTTATCGATTCGGGGCTCTACCCTCTCTTCAACCGACCTCCTATTGATATCGAGCAAGCTGCAAATCACATCCCTGATGTTCTTCTCCTAATGATCAACTCTATCGAGCCTGGTGACCCAGAATATCTCGATTACAAAACTTACTATGAGACGCTTCAATTCCTGGGCTCCTTGTACCAAAATCTGCACGATGGTTTTGGACCTATCATGATGCTGCGAATCATTACTTGGTTCACTTTCGTTCCTAAAAGTTTCGTGCAATTCGTACGGGAGTTACGCCCCCGCGCTCTCATAATCCTGTCCTACTACGCCGCCTTCCTCAAGCTTCCATCAGACGTCTGGTGGATGGAAAATATTGGAAACCGGTCCCTGCAGGACCTTTGCGAGTACATTGGTCCAGAATGGCAACAATACCTACTCGTTCCGCACATGGCACGTTTAGTTGAAGGGCAGCATGAGGTAGCCAAGATTTTGTACGAAGATCCCAACTGGCAGCCTAGAGCACCAAATAATCTGCGACTAGATCCCACATCGACTGTCACACTCGTTGATGAGACAGGGAGACGTGTTGAGTGGATACCCGCTGAGAAAAGGCTTGTGCTTATGGATGAACGAGACCAGATCACAAGCAAAACGAAGGCTACAGAGAAATGGAGGAGAGAATTAAACGCCAATTTCTCACTTAACGAATAGCCAAGCATGTTTCACTATGTATTTTAGGATTGGTAACTATGTAGAAAATGGACCAGACTTTGCCTAATTATATCATGGGAGATGGCCCCTCGCTCCATGAGAGTCAATATGGATAAGCCACTATGGTGTTTATGCTATACTCGTAGGCTGTTTATTGTTATTACCTAAAGCTCAGAGGCTGACGGTCTATATGCATAGAGAAATCTTATTAATGAAGAGTAGAATGTCCTGACTTTCAGCGTCTATAAAGTACCTTATAACTTACACCATGCGTCGCTTTCCTTTCCTAACCCTAACTTAAAGCTTGACATCAAATAGATTGCGGCTTCGGATTCTCTCTCCGTATTTATAGAAGATCAGCGGCAACGGAATTGCTGCAGCAGCAACAAATCCCAGCACCGAAGTCCCCCAACCGTAACCTAGGCTCTTGTACATACTTCCTCCAGCCAAGGGCAATAGTGCTCCGAATAGTGACCGGAGTACGGTACTTGCAGCAACAGCAGACGCAGCGTATTCGATGTAGGCATCGACTAGGTAAACCGAGATGCACATCTAAGTCATGTTAGCTGGGCTGCAATTATCCCACTTCTCCTGAAATACTTACAAACACGATGATCATACCGAACCCCAAGAAAGAAGTGCCAATAATAGGGACAATCCAATGGACTTTCTTCTCGGCGGTCCATCCAAATATAAACAGACCAGCTGGGACCAGAAGACAAGCTACAGCCATGAGTGGTAGTCGATACTCTGGCTTACGCTCTCCCCCGTTCTTCTTGGTCAAGTAATTGACCAAGGGATCCGATGTCGCCCCGGAAATGACAAGCCCTATCAAGGATCCCGCGCCAAGTCCCAGGTAAGCAAGACCGACTGAGCCACTTGAGAAATGATATTGTCCTACAAACAAGCTGGGCATGGATGTAAAGAGGAGATAGAGATAACCGTAAACGAGGGCCATGTAAAACGATAGGAGAGTGACGATAGGTGCAAACAGGAGCATCTTTGTCGGCCGCACCATGGCCATGCTGAAGAGTTCTTTTGTGCTGATGTCTTTGGCGAGAGCAGATCGCAGCTTGGGGTTTCCTGTTTCCTTGCGGAGCTTCTTGGTCTTCTTATCGAGAATAGTATACGCGTATGTCTCTCTCATAAACACTAATGCCATTATTGTGATTGCACCGGCCTGGACACGAGTCAGAATTGCTTCACAGTTATCATCATAGTTTTACATACCAGAATAGAGACAACCCAGAAAGACCATCGCCAGCCCTTGGCTTGCGAGAGATATCCGCCAGCTACAGTTGTCAGTTTCATCTAAGCTCAACTGAATGACTCATGGTATAGACTTACCAACTGGTCCAATTACTGGTCCAAAGAGAGGCCCAAGAGCCCATGAAGACATAGCAGCCCCGCGTTTTTCCCTGGAGATCATATCGGCCAAGGATCCAGCTCCAATGGTCAGTGGACAGGAGCCCGCAAGTCCAGCTAGAAGACGGAAAGCGATGAGACCGCCCAGATTCGGGGCCAACGCGCAAGCCACATTAAAAATGACAAAGAGAACATTGCAAATATGGTAGAGCGGAAGTCGACCGTACATCTCGGATAGGGGGGCGATGACCAACGGGCCGAAACAATATCCTAGAAGGTACACCGAGACGATGAAAGATGCCACCTGCGAATTTGTAGAGTGGAACTCGGTCATAACTTGTTGGATACTAGGCGCGAAGATAGAAGAAGCCAGTGGTCTAAAAGAGTTAGCAAAGTAAGTCAACTAGAAATAAAGGTTTCTTACGTGACGAATGTCACAGACGAGACTATTATCACTGTAATAGTCTTCTTCCCCATTGACCAGTTCTGGGGATTAGCCGGATCGTCAGGGCCATCCCAGTTGACGATATTGGGGTCATTCTCAACAACGTCGTCGAATTCGACTGAAGTTGAACCCTCCTCCAGGTCCCTTTCCCGCTTCGCATCCTCGTCAGGTACTTGGGTCAGAGACTCGGCGCGTGCGAGCTCTTCGATCGTGTTTATATGTACCATGGTGCTTGATGGGACTCGCACAGCAGCTTTCGAGACAGATTGTTAACTCGAGTTCTGGTACCGGCACTGAAGTGAAAGGATGCCTCTTGCAAGGCGATGGTTTGAGGGTAAGGCCTATCATCTAGCCCAGGCTATGGGGCAAGCCGTTACTATAAATGCCATGAGTTTGAACTGGGGAAACATTCACTTTCACACTAATGCATCTAATGGAACTTTTTGACCGGGGGAAGTAACGGTAAATCGCTTAACTCCGTGTCTTAGCTATGGTTGACAATCCGATCTTGCAGCTAGTATAGTCGTTGAGAAGGGGGTATGGGTGATCCAAGCCGATATGGGCGATACCTTGGGTTGCTTAACCCTTCACGCTTCGTCATTTATCTGCATGATGGCTAATTCTACACTCCTGAGCCAATAGCATTAGCCATATGAAACGAATTGGAGCCGTAAGCAAAGTCAAAAGTGCAAAGGATTCAGTTGTTATAGTGATCCCGGTGCGAGATGTCGGAGTCGGGACCACGGATAGTCCGTGGAGCTTCCATGGTCAAGATCCATCTCCGTGCGTTTTAACACAGGACTTCAATTCATTCATCACAACAAGGACAGCAAACCCTCAGACCATTTGTGCCACAATCATTTGTACGGACTAGATTACACAAGACATGGGCCGTCAGCCTCGTCAACGACCTGTGTCGTGCCACTTCTGTCGTGTACGAAAGTTGCGCTGCAGTCGCGACTTTCCGTGCTCCAATTGTACAAGCCGCGGAGTTCAGTGTCAATCTCAAGACCCACCCCGGCTTACAGCTACAGCTACAACTACAGCTACAGCTCCGGTCTCACGGCCGATAGCCAAGCGAGGAGATCCGCCGCCTACGGACCGGGAAGCGGAGATACTTAGCCGACTGGAGAAGTTGGAGGCTCTCCTTGCACTGCGTACCAACCAGACTGGCAGCAACCCTCCTGCAGCATCGACAGCACCCTCAAGTGCATGCAGCAGTGATGATGTATCAAGAACCAGAACTCAGACACGCTCATCAGAGCCGTCACATGCTTTACCTGCCAATGTTCAGAATCTGACTGCTGACGCTCTTTGGCTTGAGAGGACATGTCTTGGCCCCAAGCCATCGGTGAGTTTCTATAGTCATATCTCAAGAAGCTTACTCATACAACTACTTTCAGGACTCTGTGCTCGTAGACCAAATTCTTTTCCGCATCTGCCCTATCCGCTCAATCGCTCAACCATCATCTTATCTGTTTCAAAACTCAAGCGTTCCTTCAGGTCTTCTCTCACTGGAACCGACAAGATGCATCTGGCTTCCCCAACGACACGAGACCAAAATGCTGATTCACAAGTATACCGCAGTCATTACATACATGCACCATGTCGTCCATAACCCAAGCGTATACAAGCTAGTAGATGAGGTTTACGATTCTCTAGAGAGGGGTGAAGAGCCCCAATTATGTCAGGTTTTCCTCATGCTTGCGCTCTGTACCAACGTCACATATGGTTGGACAGCAACAGACAACGACATGGCGCCTCTGTTCTCGGACTTTTCAGAGGCAAGCAATCAATCATTTGGCTGGCTCAAGGCAACTTTTGATGTATTTGATACGGCCCAACGGATGTCTGAAGTGGGCTTGGAGTTGGTACAGGGGCTCATTATTTTGAGCTTCGTCTTGCTTAACCTGGAAGGCATCTCATCACGAGCTCGAAACTGTCTATTTCAAGCCATCACGATATGCCGCGAACTTGGCGTCCATCGTCTGGATCACACACACCAGCTGCCTTCGACGCCAATTACCCAATTCAGCAATCTAAAGGCTGAGGTAGCTCGGCGAGTCTGGTGGTATCTTGTCATAACAGATACGTAAGATCTCTTTGTTCCCGTTTAAACGCTTCATCCTACTAATGATTCCCTAGAATGATGGCGCGGTTCCCCGGTCCTCATGAGGGCACTTGTGCTATTAACCCCCGATATATGAATGTCAGAAAGCCCCTGAATGTCAATGACGAAGATCTGGTGGAGGGGAAGGAGATGGTTGGGAGACCATTGACTGAGTCAACGAGCATGTCCTATTTCATGCAAAGGATGAAGATCGGTGATGTGATTCGGGATTTCACGGAGCGAGCACCTCTCTCTTCTTCTTCCAACCAACACGGCGATCATTATGATATAGTGCTGGGGATAGACGCAGCTCTGGAGCGGTTCATAGATGAGCTTCCCCCTTTCATGAAGTTGAACGCTGCGGAAGTGCAGCAATTGCCCCCTGATGATGGTCAGAGACAACCAGACATAGTCGTTCAACGCCACATCATGAAGACCTTCATCTATGGACAAAGATGCAAGCTTCATCTCCCATACCTGGCTAGGGGGGCGGTAGAGCCTGCGTACGCTCAATCACGGAGAGCCTGCCTTGATTCTGCACGAATGGTTATACAAGCAGAAAAACAAATGGAGGAAGAAGACACAACGTTCAGAGCGACGAGGCTTCGGCTATGCTTGGCCCTGCATAGCGTCTTCATCGCCAGTATAGTCCTACTACTGGACTTCTGTCTCGGTGTTGATGCCGATGAGAAAGAGCAGAGACGGCAGGACTTCGTTGAAGCCTGGAATATTCTGGAGACAGCAAAGGAACACTCAAGGCCTACGGCACGCATCCAGGACCTTTTGAGACAGGTGATGAAGAAACACAAGGTGCCTTTGTCCATGTTCAAAGTAAAGGAACGCCATCACGCAAGACCAGTGGGTAAGAATCTTCCTCCTACACCTAATTCATCAACGGCAATCATGTCAACGGGAACAACGCCCAGTGACGTAGGAGTTTCTTCGCAGGAGCTGAATGATCTGGGATTTAACATGGAGTTGGACGGAATGGACTGGGAAAGCCTCCTCTGGGGCTTGGAAGCTCCCATCTTCTAAGCAGTTTACACAGATCACAGGTAGGCGTTCTATCCGGGGAGACCTTTTTAACCCGCAGCATGATGGCAGGTGTTCTAGCAGGTGTTTTGTATCACAGAGTTGACTTGACTTTCCCAATGAGTTTGATAGTTTAATTTTATTTTCATGTTATACTTATGGTATATTTTTGCTGATATGAGG
This sequence comes from Fusarium praegraminearum, assembly GCA_002093855.1. Taxonomy (NCBI): domain Eukaryota; kingdom Fungi; phylum Ascomycota; class Sordariomycetes; order Hypocreales; family Nectriaceae; genus Fusarium; species Fusarium praegraminearum. The sequence goes on along the minus strand of LXHY01000239.1, from coordinate 36,315 downwards.
TCAGTTTCTGTCTATATAGTAAGATTAGGTCTTCCCGTAGGTTGTTGATACAAGTTAGATAATCCTTGATGATGACCTGTGATCCATTTCCTTGGGTTCAGCATCTAAGCTTTGGCCAATCATATTACAGACGATTTCATCAGTTCGTGCAAAACCGGCGTCAAGGAAAGATACAGTATCACGTGACTTAGCTTTGCACCAATCCAAGGCCCGAGGTAGCAATGGACCCATCGTATGATTGCTCTCGTCTTGCTAATTCTGACATTCCCCGAATAAACTCATCTTGTCCGTCTTCCTCTACGAACTGCCACCCTGCGCTCACGGACGCACCAATTGAGCTCCCTCCCTCCTCGCCCTCCCGACGACCAAAATTACAATATATACGCCCGCCATGCTGCGCACATCGGCCACCAACCTGCTGCGCAAGAGCCTTGTGCGCAGCACTCCCGCCCTGGCCTCGCGAGCTGCCTCGACTCACGCCATCTCCAACCCAACCCTCGCCAACATCGAGAAGCGATGGGAGGGCATGCCCCTCCAGGAGCAGGCCGATCTCTGGATGGCTCTGCGTGACCGCATGCAGTCCAACTGGACCGAGTTGACCCTCCAGGAGAAGAAAGCTGGTGCGTTCTTAACTCTCCTCCACTGCGAAAATACCTCCATCCCGCCCGCGTAGCCGAGATACTGGGTTCACAACCATGACAACACAACCCTTCAGCCTTCTCACTTGGCATTTTCTGCATGCGAAACCTCAATTAAACATATTCAGCCTTGCATCGAGGCCTTAATGAGCCTCAATTGCATCATGTAGACCCAACCCACCAATTCGGCCCTCTGATTGGTGGGTGGGGGCCATCTGAGCAATAGCTTCCCCGTTGTATCATCGGCCTATACCCTGCCTCTCATACATATGCATCTGCGTCACCATCAGAAAACTAACTCAAATTCTCTCAATAGCTTACTGGATTGCCTTCGGCCCTCACGGTCCCCGCGCTGAGGACCCCCCTGGAACCAACGCTCGCATCGCCTGGGGTATCTTCATTGGTATCGCTGCCAGTGTCGGTCTCTTTGGCCTGGTCCGCCTTGTCGCCAAGCCTGCTCCTTACACCATGACCCAGGAGTACCAGGAGGAGACCAACGAGTTCCTCAAGGTACGTTATCTTCTGCTCGCGAACTCCCCGATCAATCAGCTAACAAGGATTCCCAGAACCAAAAATCCGATCCCTTCACTGGTATCACCTCTCCTGGTTACGCCGGCAAGGGTATGGTCCAGTCTCCTCCCAAGGGCAACTAAATTCAATACACAACGTCGTTTCTTTTGTGCTAGAAGCTTGGGTGACTCTACGGAGACGTATTGGTGTGTAAAACGGCCTCTGGTGTGCGCGGGCATGACTAGGGGTTTCGAGGTCGCTCCAGAGAAATTAAATCCTCCTGGTGTAAATACTGTACTACAACAACGGAACCCGAGTCGCGTCATTTGTTTGATTGAATTCGTCCGCATGCCTGTCCTTGTGGGAGCACACGCAAAGATGTGTTGCCTAACCAGCCTTTCGACATTAATTCCAGTTCCCTTAATCCAGCAATTGCTCCATTACGCCTTGTTTCCAGTGCAGTGCAATGCAATATAGTGCAAGTCAATATCTAGCCACCGCTCTGTCCAGCCTGTCGGTACCCTTCAAAGGTACTATCCGGGTCTGCCTTTGCAGGATGCATCTCTTCCGCCTGCATTCTCCTATCTAGCTCAAACCGACCGTCCTTGCCCCAGTAACCTGCCTTGTCAGTGCCCTTGACGCATGCTTCTGTGATGAGCACGTAGGGCATAGGGGCGTCAAACATAGGCTCTGCTAGGACTCGTTCCATCTCCATTTTCAGGCCTCTTGCTCCCGTCTCTGAAGCTGCAGCTCGCTCAGCAATGGCATACAATGCTTTCTCTGTAAAGAATAGCCGCGAAGGATATGTCTCGAAGAGTGCTGTGTACTGGGCAACAAGGCTGTTTCTAGGTTCGGTCAGGATGCGAAAGAGGTCTTCTTTGGATAATGGGCTAAGAGCACAGATGTTGTGTAGTCGCCCAATCAACTCCGGAATGAACCCAAAACTCTGAAGATCAGCCGGCGTGGTGAGATCCAAGGGCGTGAATGAGGAAGCTGATTGAGGGTTATGATGAGGTAAGTGTGTATATGTTTCCGCCGGTAGGGTCTGCTTGTTTCCAGACATGGACGAGCGGCCCCGGAGTTCTCCGCCAAAGCCCATGGTCGGTCTAGCAATTCTCCTAAGCACAGCCTTGTCCAGTCCTACAAATGCACCACAAAACACAAAGAGGATGTTTTTGGTATCAATGGTATACTGGTCAACCTTGCCGCCTGGGGGATTTGCCTGGGGTGTCGATGAAGATGAACCAGACGCATTGTAGTTGGTGGTGATAGGCGGCGTGGACCGTGACGAGCGGTTGTCCTTGACATTGATGGTGACCTTTGTTCCCTCGACAAGCTTCAGTAGCGCCTGTTGGACACCTTCGCCCCCAACATCCCGGCCAGTTGTCGTCTCGCGCCTCGCGATCTTGTCAAATTCGTCTAGTACAACGATGCCATATTCTGTTGCTTTGATATCATAATTTGCCTCAATGAGGAGTCGTTCGATACATGTCTCGACATCTTGCCCTATGTACCCGGCCTGTGTAAAGGAGTTGCAGTCGCAAATGGAGAAGGGCACGTTTATCTTCTTACTTAGTGTCCTAGAACGTTGTCAATGCCTCGTAGCTCTACATGGTGGTACAAGGGCCAAAGGGGTACGTACTCTAGAATATAAGTCTTGCCGACACCAGTCGGCCCGATCAGAAGGAGATTGCTTTTGTCAATTTTGACGTGTTCAGGCACTGTTATGTCCTCAGTGACATAAAGATGATCCATAGGGTCATCATCGAATTCGTTACTATCATGGAGCCCACGGACCGACTCGTTGTGTCCTGGAAATTCATCTTCAATAGCATCAGCGGCGTAGCGCTCAGAAAAAGAACTATGTCCACGCTGACCTTCAACGGGATGCATCTCACGACGTTTCTGATGCAGCTCCCTGTCTCTCGCGAACCTCTGGCGTATCACCTTATCACGCCTATTTCGATCTTCGTGGTCATGTTGATGTCTTCTGCGCAGGTTTTGGTAGTGGTTGAATATTGTCGCGCATATTGTCTTCTTAGCCCTGTCTTGACCAACAACGTAATCGTCTACTCGTTTCTTGAGGTCGCGTGGATAGAACTGCGGTACGCCAAAGTTGGTCTTGCTAAACATAGGACCACGCCCCGAGTCGCCTGATGGGTCATAGCTACTACTAAAGCCAGAATTGAAGTCGTTGTTTCTTCTCAATGATGGTTGGGACGTGGATATATATCGATGTTGTCGTTGTAACGGTGTATTATGGATAGATACTCGTAGAGTCAAGTGAGGGACTGGTCGAACGATGGAGCGCGAAACGTGGCAAAGGCTGCAGCGAGCCATAGGAAACGCCCTGACAAAGGGCGCCATCATGATATATATTCAATCTTCATAATAAGCAAAGCTGATCAGGGAGCGTCAGACGATGGTCGACCGAAATGGTCTGCGTCTGGACCAATGATGACAGGATGCGGGGGAATCGGTCAAGACAGCAGCTCAATGCGGTCGCGTTGCGAGAAACCAGAGCCTATCGTACCTATGAATAGTGTAGAGGCGAGCATGGACGAGATAATGAGGAAGCCGATCACGAAAGTAATTGAATTGCTAGGAGCGCAAACAACGAGCGCGTATGTTCGTAGGTTGTAGATTATGTGATAGACGTACTTGATACATCTCCGGGACCCTTCCGCCGCTGCGATTCCTAGCTCCCGGGTCCGCTATCGGCGCGAAGGCCTAACTAAACATCGAGGATCTCTGATCTCTCGCCTAGGTCAGCGCCAGCTGATGCGATACTACCCGTATAGCGTCTACAAGTTTGACAGGGTAGGCAGCCACTGAGGGGTCCAGGCTCTCCTCCGTCCCGCTAAAGAAGCTGGCATGGGGCCCCGGCCTCCCCTCAGCACGAACCATTTGTTGTGCGGGCGGGACCCGTCAAGGTCCAAGCTGCACAATGATTCTCGCGCAACCTCAATGAGGTCTTTTATAGGAAGTGGCAATATGCTGAGTTGTGTTTTTTTCTCATGTTGGGCCCGCTCCCACTCTCACCTCAACCACATGCCGACATTTACAGGCCTTTGAATGGGCAATGACTTCCACTTAAGGGACAGCGTGCAGATACGTCCCCCAGCCGTTGGGACGTAAATCCACTCATCTGCGACGTCATCCCAACTTATCGATAAAGCTCTGCGCGGGCAAACCGAAAAGATGCAGGTTAGGCGTTAGGCGAGTGAGCTAGATAGGAGGTTGCAAGGTCTCAGATATCGTAATTCGGCCGTGGTTGCCACAATTTCTGATTCTTCATCTTATTTTTCAGTCCTCGTTTCACCTTGGAAAACTCTTTAATACCTCTTCTCTTGTGCTGTTCTGTCAAGTGCATGTCTTTCTCAACTGTGTCTCACTATAAGCTCAACAATTGTCTGGAGCTCTGAAACAACAGCACCTACTACATATTTACCTACCTACCCCGCCCACCTTCACCTTCACCCTCGACATCTCCCTTCTACAAACGCATTCTACTATACTTTGTTGAAAAAATGGCTTCAATCGTCGAGAATTCGTCCAATTCTTTGGACCCCAACCAGGCAAACGGTGCTGCTGGCGATATTCCCAATGATGGCACAGGTAAGTGCATTGCATGCATGGCCTGATATATGATGGTCTGATATACCACGACACCATACTTACAATGAACTTCAGGCGTTGTCAAGCTCGATCCTTGGCTGGAGCCCTTCAGCGGAGCTCTGAAGAGACGATATTCGAAAACCCAAGATTGGATCAAGACCATCAATGACGCCGAAGGTGGCCTTGAGAAGTTCAGCAGGGTAAGCTCATAACCTCCACCCCCACCTAGTTGTTGCGATACTCATGCGTATATCCATAGGGTGCTGAAAAGTTCGGATTTAATGTCGATGCCAACAACAACATTGTATACCGCGAGTGGGCACCCAATGCTACTGCGGCGTACCTGATCGGCGACTTTAGTAAGTTTCCAAACTCAATTACCTCTACGTACATGTGCTAACACTACAGTTAGATGGCTGGAATCGTGGCGCTCACCCAATGAAGAAGAATGATTTTGGTGTCTTTGAGATTACACTCCCTGCCCAAAATGGCCAAACCGCTATTCCTCACAACTCCAAACTCAAGGTTCGTCGTGGATTATACTCAATATCAATCTGCCATATCTAATACATATACCAGATTTCTCTTGACTTGCCCAATGGTGAGCATGTTGATCGACTTCCTGCTTGGATCAAGTACGTGACACAGGACCTGTCCGTATCTCCCGCATACGATGCCCATTTCTGGAACCCCCCAGCTTCCGAGACCTACAAGTTCAAGAACTCTCGACCCAAGAAGCCTGCCAGTGCTCGTGTATACGAAGCACACGTCGGTATTTCCAGCCCCGAGCAGAAAGTCGCATCTTACAAGGAATTCACCAAGAACATGCTCCCTCGTATCAAGGCTCTTGGATACAACGTGATTCAATTGATGGCTGTCATGGAACATGCGTACTATGCCAGCTTCGGATACCAAATCAACAACTTCTTCGCAGCCAGCAGCCGATATGGAACTCCTGAAGAGCTGAAGGAGCTCATTGACACCGCTCATGGCATGGGAATCACCATGCTGCTTGATGTCGTCCACAGTCACGCTTCCAAGAACGTCCTTGATGGTATCAACGAGTTCGACGGTACCGACCACCAGTACTTCCACGGTGGTGGCAAGGGTCGACATGACCAGTGGGATAGCCGTCTGTTCAACTATGGACACCATGAGGTGATGAGGTTTCTGCTGAGCAACCTGCGATTCTGGATGGACGAGTACCAGTTTGACGGTTTCCGATTCGATGGTGTGACCAGTATGCTCTACGTTCATCACGGCATGGGAACTGGCTTTTCGGGTGGCTACCATGAGTACTTTGGCTCAGACGTTGACGAGGAGGCTGTCGTTTACATGATGCTGGCAAACGAGATGTTGCATCAGCTTTACCCTGATGTTATCACAATTGCCGAAGATGTCTCTGGAATGCCTGCTCTTTGCGTGCCACTGTCACTCGGTGGTATCGGCTTTGATTATCGCCTTGCCATGGCAATTCCTGACATGTGGATCAAGATCCTGAAGGAAGTCAAGGACGACCAATGGGACATTGCCAACATTTGCCACACCCTGACCAACCGCCGACATGGCGAGAAGACCATCGCTTATGCTGAGAGCCATGACCAAGCGTAAGTTTATCTGAAAGCGACTGGCAAGAAATAAGTCACTAACATTACTATAGTCTCGTCGGCGATAAAACGCTCATGATGCATCTCTGCGATGCCGAGATGTACACTCATATGTCGACCCTCTCTGCCTTGACTCCCGTCATTGATCGTGGTATGGCCCTCCACAAGATGATCCGACTGGTGACACACGGACTTGGAGGAGAGGGATACCTTAACTTTGAGGGCAACGAGTTCGGTCACCCTGAATGGCTCGACTTCCCTCGAGAGGGCAACAACAACTCATTCTGGTACGCTCGACGACAGCTCAACCTCACAGAGGATCCTCTGCTTCGATACAAGTTCCTCGACAACTTTGACCGCATGATGAACCAAACCGAGGCCAAGTACGGCTGGTTGTCTGCGCCCCAGGCGTACATCTCATTGAAGCATGAGGGTGACAAGGTTATTGTGTTCGAGCGAGCTGGCTTGGTCTTCATCTTCAACTTCCACCCAACCAACAGCTTTAGCGACTACCGTATTGGAATTGATGTTCCAGGAACATACCGTGTGGTTCTTAACTCAGACCATGGAGATGTCGGAGGCCACAACCGCATCGATGAGAACACTCGATTCTTCACAACACCCATGGAATGGAACAACAGAAAGAACTGGACGCACGTCTATATTCCTGCTCGAACTGCCATCATTCTGGCTCTTGAGTCCACAATCACTCAGAGCTCTTAGGAGCCTCGAGTACAAGAGATGGAACACGGGGAACGAAGAGGCGGGGATGAATTCAAACTAGGTACGTCATTACTAGCGGGGTATAAGCTGTCATGTTGTTTGTGTTGCTTTGCACAATCCATAAAATTTCGAGTAATAAAAGTCAAATGATGTTAACGAATTATCTTTTTGTGCTTGATGATACTAGTGCTTGATAATTAAAAAACAAGGTTAAGAACCAGTAGGAGAACTACCTGTCGTAAGATTTCCTATGTTGCTTACTTTAAAGGATAAATACCGAGATTGAGTAATAGGGATCAGGGCCTGGGCAAGTTGACTGACAATCTGTTGTCTTGTATCTAATCATGATGGTCAATTATATCGATTCCAAGTAACACAAAGTGTCCATGATGGCTGTAATCCAATACGGGGTCTGAATTCCCCTAAGGCTACTATCCCCGCAAAGCGTCCATGCTACCAGAACCAAGCTCGTCAAGAAGGACCCCAATGCCCCCAGGCGTAGCCTCAGGGAATCGAAAAACTGACCGCTGGGAGCATAAACAATAATTGTTGGGGCAATTTGTGGTGCTTGGACTAGGCTTCTTAGATTACTTATTTTAATACTCTAGAATTAAGGGGTTAACATTTCTGCTACCTACTAGTGCGGTCTTTCCGCTAACAAGCAGGGTAAAAATGTCTATGAGAAGTCTGATATCTCATTTGGCCAGGTCAGTAAGCTGTTTAGTGAGCGATAGAAGAGTCTTAACGAGAAGCGATATGAGGATAAGAAGTAGGGTTATAACGCTAACTATGAGAAAAAAGAATATTCCTAGAATAGAGTCTCTGATATTATACTATTACTACAGAAGGGTAAAGAACTGTCAGGGGATGGGGAAAGAGAACTATAAGAAACATGTCAATAGCTATTCCTCCGTTTCGGAGATCTCCCCGAATAGCTCAGCTGGAAGAGCGTTCGACTGTAATTGTTATATGTCCGCAGCAGAAGCCGACCTGGGATATGACACACTCAAGATACTGCTTGTTCCACAACTATCAAGCGAGAATGTTTTACGAACACTATGACGGCTGACTAAGATCATAATAACATCCTTGCATGACGCAGGTATGTGGTAGGTAGCTAATAGAAGCTAATCGTCATAGCAAGACGGTGGGATGCAAGGCAAGATGCGGATCTGATTTTGCATGGTACCCCAGGAAGAAAGTGTCGCGAAGTGATGGCGACATTTGTTGAAGCGAGTGATGAACTGACTGATAGACGAGGCGACCACAGACAGCAAATTTCCAGTTGACAGAATAGATACCTACAAATGGTACATGGGTCTTAATGTGCATCGACTTGATAATCACGCATTTGCATTGAGCCTGCACACAAGTTCCAAGTTAGACACCCGCCTCATGAAGGGTATCAGAAAGTTGGTCACTGGACATTTTTGAGTGATATAATTTAGTATGTCATTTTACATATGGTATTTACACCTGAAATTTAGGTTGCTCGTTTTTTCGACCTATTGAAACAAGCTGCAATGTACTGCCATGGCTCAGAACTGTCTGGACTACTAATAAGGTAGCCAATCCATCTCAAGCTTCTACCTCCAACTAAACAGCAAACGACCAGGGCAGGTCAATGCTGCTTCCCCCGCTCTGCTGTGCATCTTCCCGTCTCGAAGCAACGTCTAATTAAGATTTCCGTCAGATCGCTGACGCCTTTTAACCCTTCAGACAAAGGTTTATCGCGAAATAAGATGGAACAGGAGCTTGTTACGTGATTTCGGTTTCTTGATATGCATCGTAGGCTCAATCCATTGCAAGATAAATTGGCAGATTGGTCCTTCGACGGAAGGTGAGAGATGCGGCACGGGAGCATTCAAAACCTGCAGGCCTAAGGAATCAGGACTCAGTGATAATTCTCAGGCATCTCTCCGCTGTCGCCTTTAGCTTGCCTGGCTCTGAGTGGCCTCTGACGAGGCAACCGCTCTGTATTGAGTGGGTGTGCGAATAATTCCGTTGTGTTCATCCCGGGAAATTGCCGGCATCGCTGCATCCCCGGTGGGGCACGTGGCTATTTCGGGCTAGCGTCTCACGTGATTGCTCTGCGAAAGCTCTAACCGACCAAGTCGTTCTCCCGAGCAAAACTGCTCACCACCCGTAAAAGTTCTCCTCAGCTTCAACCAACCTCTCTCCACTCCTATCTCTGATCGCTCTTTGTCATCTGGCAAGATGTTCAAGAGGTGAGTATCGCTCGCCGAAGCGATTGTCGATATTTTTCGACGCTCTTTCCGCCCCAATTGAAGTCCAATTGAGCTGACAGTTGTGTTTTTCCCTCGGCAGCGGCATTTCCTCCTTCGCCCGCGCGGCTCGCCCGGCCGTCCTTCCTCGACGTGCCCTCCGACCTTCCGCTCTCCGACTTCCCATCTCCAGCCGATGGGCCAGCACTGGCGTTGGTGCCGGCAAGATTCACCAGGTGAGAACGAGCCGCTCCTCATTACATTCCGGTCGCCCGGGCGAAACCGAATCGTACAAGAATCCGTGCTAACCCGACTGTTCGCAGGTCATCGGTGCCGTCGTCGACGGTTAGTAAACCATCATCAACAGACTTCGAGCGAGTCTGCAACAACAAAGCGAGGGGATTACTGACGATGCTGCAGTCAAGTTCGATGGTGCTAAGCTCCCTGCCATTCTCAACTCTCTTGAGTGCCAGAACAATGGCCAGAAGCTTGTCCTTGAGGTTTCCGTACGTATAGGCCTAATTACCTCATCTGGCCGACCAATTTTAACAATCAACAGCAACATCTGGGTGAGAACGTCGTCCGATGCATTGCCATGGACGGTATGTCATAATCACTTCGAATTTTCAAAGGTACACCCTAACGCAATTTTACAGGTACTGAGGGTCTCGTCCGAGGCGCCCCTGCTCAGGACACCGGTGCTCCCATCACCATTCCCGTCGGCCCCGAGACTCTTGGCCGTATCATGAACGTCACTGGTGACCCCATTGACGAGCGTGGTCCTATCAAGACTGACAAGCGCCTTCCTATCCACACCGAAGCCCCCGAGTTCGTTGAGCAGTCCACCTCTGCTGAGGTTCTCGCCACTGGTATCAAGGTTGTCGATCTTCTTGCCCCCTACGCCCGTGGTGGAAAGATTGGTCTCTTCGGTGGTGCCGGTGTCGGCAAGACTGTCTTCATTCAGGAGCTTATCAACAACATCGCCAAGGCCCACGGTGGTTACTCCGTCTTCACTGGTGTCGGTGAGCGTACCCGTGAGGGTAACGATCTGTACCACGAAATGCAGGAGACTTCCGTCATTCAGCTTGATGGCGAGTCCAAGGTCGCCCTTGTTTTCGGTCAGATGAACGAGCCCCCTGGAGCCCGTGCCCGTGTCGCCCTTACTGGAGTGAGTACATTCCCAGTCAATTCTTTCCCGTCATTCAGACGACTCTTAGGCTACCCTAAGATGGCTAGCTCTTAGGCTATGCTTATGGTTCTTAGCGTAGCCTAGGATAACTCTTAGGCTTCCTTTATGACTTCAAATTACCCTCACAACCATTGGAACATCGCTAACTTCACGCTACACAAGTTGACGGTAGCTGAATATTTCAGAGACGTTGAAGGTCAGGACGTGCTTCTCTTCATCGACAACATTTTCCGATTCACTCAAGCCGGTTCCGAGGTGTCTGCCCTTCTGGGTCGTATCCCCTCTGCCGTCGGTTACCAGCCCACTCTCGCCGTCGATATGGGTGGTATGCAGGAGCGTATTACCACTACCCAGAAGGGTTCCATTACCTCGGTCCAGGCTGTCTACGTCCCTGCTGACGATTTGACTGATCCTGCCCCTGCCACCACTTTCGCCCATTTGGACGCCACCACTGTCTTGTCCCGTGGTATCTCCGAGTTGGGTATCTACCCCGCTGTCGACCCTCTCGACTCCAAGTCCCGTATGTTGGATCCCCGAGTTGTTGGTCAGGATCACTACGATACCGCCACCCGTGTTCAGCAGATCCTCCAGGAGTACAAGTCTCTTCAGGATATCATTGCTATTCTGGGTATGGATGAGTTGTCTGAGGCCGACAAGCTTACTGTCGAGCGTGCCCGTAAGATCCAGCGTTTCCTGAGCCAGCCTTTCACTGTTGCCCAGGTTTTCACTGGTATTGAGGGTAAGCTCGTCGACCTTAAGGAGACCATCAGCTCCTTCAAGGCCATCCTGAGCGGTGAGGGTGACAGCCTTCCCGAGGGTGCCTTCTACATGGTTGGTGACTTCGCCTCCGCCAAGGCCAAGGGTGAGAAGATTCTTGCTGAGCTTGAGAGCCAGTAAGGGATTTAAGTATTGAAGTTAATGCCGCGGGAGACGGGAGGAGAGAAATAAGGACCCTGTATAGAGCAGAGGAAACAAGGTCCGGGAGGTTTCTCATGAGCTCCATCAAGTCTCTTTTGTGAGCTGTGTACCAAGAAATCAACAAAATTCCTCTTGTAGCCATATCAAGCTTTTCTTTTTTACGAAGTGATCTTTTCCGTTCCAGTGTGACTGAATATGACGAGTGACTGTATCCTTTTGAACATTAGCTTTCAATTCGCTGGATTGGACCCGGGCATAAGAGATGAAATCAGTCGTTTAGTTTATGCTATTTAGACTAGACTTTTCAAGACTTTCATGTGCCCTTCTATTCTTTATTTTCCTAATGCCTAAAGGTCAACCTTTCCGGTCACTTTAGACTGGGATGCATGCACTGGCACAACCGTAGCAAGAGTGGTGATGGCATCCCTCGAAAAGAGAACAGTTCTGCTTGACTGCAACACAAGATAAATACAGAGCGACCCTCCTAAGCCGACATGTTCGCGCTTAAAAGAAACTAGCTGGGGAATCTTATACCGTATCTACATATATAAGCCAGCAGGGAGCAATTCGAAGGCCTGAAAGCAAAAGGACTTGTGTTAATAGACCCTCAGGGCACCAGAACAACTGACCACTGAGAGCATAAGAGACGAAATCAGTAGGCCAGTTTATGCTACTAGAACTATAGTCTTTAGGCTATTTATTTTTGTATCATAAGACTTAGGAGGTTAACTTTTCTGCTACCCAAAAGTAGACATAGAACAATTACCTCACCACCACTCATAACACCTCCAATCTCAATGTGATAAATGTTCGATGATTGAAGTTATTATCAGCTAGAGTATCTCAGAAGCAGTAAGACTGTAGGCATGGTATAGAAGCTAATGTTGAAATGGGTTCAATGGGTTAATGAACGATCAAAATGTTGAAGTGTTTTCCTCTTTTTTGATGTATTTATTCGATATTTATATGCATGACTGCCGAGACGAGTTGTCAGGCAGGCGATTATTTCGTCTTTGTCGAATCATTAACAAATTCCGTCTTCTTTTCAGTGCTGGAATTGTGTCAGAATTAACCTAAAGTGATGGCAATAACCTTTACCTCTTTGAAGGATCGATCTTCTTTTGCGCATCAGGCGCAAATATTGGCTGAAAGGTGTATATCCCTAACAAAGGTGGTGAGCATGACAATTTTGACATTAGATGCTCTATGAGAGACAATGGATGGCTAACCTCCGACGACTCCGCAGAAGACGGTCAAAGCCAATGGCAATGCTCTTTCAAAGACATGCATTTTGCTGGATTCCTGATGAAAGGGATCTCAGAGCCTGCGTTGGTAGGATTTCCTTTTCAAGTGAGACTAATACGTAGAAGTAAAGGGTAGGTTCGGTTGCGGCTGGTAAATTCGAGATGATCCATCCATTAACAGACCCACATCAAAATTAGCGGGTTTACGGCATCTGCATGCTGAAGGTTCAGGGTTTCCCCGCTAAAACTTAGAGTCAACGCGCTGGAAGCTTTGCCTAACGCGTCTTTCAGTTTCCTCGATCGCGTTCACTGTCACGTCCAGCAAGAAATCAATTAACAACCTAGCAACGACCTTTACAACCATGTCATTTCCAACTTGAAACCTTCATTATTTCAGTCAGATCACACCAAACAACGAAGCCAAACCCACAACCCGAGACCATGCATACGACAAGATTATGCCATATATAGACCATGACCAACTGGACGGAGTTGGGAGAAGTCCCTGATTCTGAAGAAGAAGATGGTTTTGAGAGCCAGGAACTGCCCTCTTTGCCAGGGATTATACCGACAGATACTACCGATACCGAACAAAACGACAGCCGAGAAGAGACGCTTGCCAGCAATCAAGAAGGAAATCAGCCAAAGAACGATATCTGGGATGTCCCCGACTCATCACAAGAGCTTGTGCAACCAGACCTTGCAACCAGGCCACCAACTCAGAAAGACGAAGCAACGACTAAGCCACCAGCAGCCAATGTCCCAATTCCTGATGTGTGGGACATATTATCATCGCCTCTCTCCTCGATATATTCTGATGACGACCTTCCCGAAGTTGTCCACTTACATCCTCAACCACCGACTGCACCCACCGAATCTCAGCAAGAACATCGAGCCAGTGAAGGGGTATTGAACAGCTACGTTGAGAGGTCGTCGCCTCCGCCAGAATTTAAAAACAATCGTGATGCTACACACCCTCCTTCAACGCTTGTCGCCGGAGATGATGGATCAGCACCGGTGCAAAGTCAAGACTTGGGCCTCCATGAATATCAGACTGCTCAAGAAGCAGCCATACCTCATGAGAGATCCTTCCGAAAGCGCAAACCGATTCAGGAACACCCATACAGGATAGAGGCGACATACTACTCCACCACGCTCAAAAACCATGGTGTCAAGCCCATCAAAGTTGTCACCGAGGAAGAAAAGAGACGTAGGCGGCAAACTGCAGAGGAAGCTTCGCAAGATAAGGACTTCGAAGAGGACAGTCAAGAATCGCACTTACCAGATGTATCCGACGAGAGCCAGCCGAGGGGATTGGAAGACTTCCCGGATGGCATGGACACACTCGATGTTCCGTCCCCCTCGCCACCTAAGACTTCGCCAAGGGTCGATCGTGCAGGGCCAAGTAGCCAGGCAAGCTCAACAGGAAACACTGAAAACACAAGTATAGCTGGCGACGAATTTCCTGAATTGAAAGACTTCAAAATCCGACCATCAACAACGGCAGCGAAGCAAGTAGCCAAACGAAAATATTCGCCATCTCGATCTTCTGCACGGAAACGCAAGAAATATGACGTTGTCCATAGCGACCCGCTGGAGCCCGCCTGGGCATTGAAATTGGGGCCTGTCACCACGGATTCGCCTGCCGCACAACGAAGCTCACGAATGAATGGAGATGGTTCCTTGCCTCCTGCAGATAGCCCCCATCAAGGGCTGGCATCTCCATCCCCAGCATCTACCGGACAACCTCAACCATTTGTCAGGTTGAAGCAACGTCTAACTATTAGGAGCCTAAGCGATTCTGAGGATGAACTTGCTAGGCCAACGACTACTTTGCAACCGAATGACGACGACGCTGCAGCTCAATCGGATTCGGATTCCAGTTCTGAGAGCGGATCCGAGATGGTAAATACAGTTGGACGTCGGATAAGAGGAGTTCTTCCTGCCTCGTGGTTGCGGTTGGATCAGCAAGCTGGCCACAAGAAAACTTCAAAAGACGTTCACAAAAAGCCTGCTGCGTTTTCCCCCGAACAAGAAAGAAGGCGGGGTGTTGCACAAAGACGCATTGCTGCACCAAACACTCCCACAGCTCTGGAAACATTCTTTGAGGAGTCCGATGATGATGGCGACTCTGCACCTGCACCTGTTAGGCAGGAAACAACGGACGAGACCTTTCATAACCAGACTCGTCTCTTCATTCGAGATGATTCACCTATACTTATCCCAGAAGACCTTTCTGACGATGATGGATCTGTGATTGAGGACAACGCTGTTGATCATATGGTTTCTGGAAGGAAGCGTCAACTGAAGCTCTCAGAGTCTTTCCAAGGCACTACAAAACGACATAAGAACTCCAGTACACAACGTACGCCTTCAGCTTCGAAAGGGCCCCATCAGCCTAGAATTACGAGTATGCTTTCTGGATCTCGTGGCAACTCTGCACCAGCAGCCGTTAGGAAGAGCCGGCAGACAGCAGTGAAACGGAAACCCCATGGAAGAAAACGGTCGTCGAAAAATGCTCGAAAACGATATGCACCTCCTCGTCTCAGTATCCTTGATGTTGTTGAACCGGATGCGCCCCGCTTCTTGAAGATTGCAGCTCGCTCTGCGACTCGACGACAAGACATGGGAAGAAGCAGCTCAAGCAGAAAGTTCATCAAGCTTGCCACTAGAGATGATCATATCGACGCTGTATCTATCTTGAACAACTGGAGATCTGGGTCGATTCCTCAACGCCAGTCTGTCACCACCGCTCTGAAAGCCAAAAAATCTAGACCGACGCCCAGAGGCCCTGAGCAGCCGCTACGTGAAACTTCTGGGAATGGGTCGCCTGCCCCACGACATGCAAGTCTGCACCATGGCGTACCACGTCGTTTGGTCAAACAAGTTAGTCAAGCCGGGTCTGTACGGTATCAGGCGGACAGCAATGCTAGAGATCCTCGAACGGTGCGAAAGCCTCGCTCGAATACATTGTCCCGATCTGGCTCAGGAGTTGCACGGCCAGCCCAGCTGGAAATCGACGAGATGGATCAAACCACCCGCCTTTCTTTCAATGCAACCAAGAGAAGAATGGACCGCCTGTTCCGAAAACAGCGCGGTGATCTTTCTGCTTCAAGTATCATGACCTTTGACAACGCACCTGATACATTTTACCCGGCGAGTCCACCTCCAGAAGAGAACCCGGTTCCTCTCTGGACTGTCGAGAAGCCCTCTGTGAACCAAAACAAGTCACGATTTCGGAAGAAGACGAGGCCTCAGTGTATCGACGTTGAGGCACCACAGTTCAGTCGTGCTGATGATCCGATCCCCACAATGTTGATAGAAGTTCCTGAGCCTATCCAATCTGTTGAGGCATGTGGAGGGAAAATGCAGGGCCTGGGGCCATATGGCACCCATTACACCCACCATTTTGAGATTTTCCCTCTGGATTCCCATGCTTACTTTCACGAGTCAACTCTGATTGGCAGTGGTTCCCTCGAATCAGCAACACGCGATATCACCTGCCAACATTTGCTTGAAGCTCGACCACGAATATCATTCAACTTTGGCGATCAAGTACTTAGGTGGGGTCCATGGGATGCTCAAGTATCATCAGAGCTGGGCGTCCTCCTTGATTCTACAGCGGACCAGCTGGAGCGTATTCCGATAAATGAGGAAGTTCCTGACTCTAAATTCGCCACAGGTGCTGCCAGGTTCATCATGAAATTCGTGCTGGAGTCTCTTAGTTTTGCAGACCACGCACATGTCAAGACATTTGTATGCAGGGTGCTTGAAGCACTCCAAGGATTCAACGCCCGCATAGGGGCTCTTTTGCGACAACAGGACGACACCACACAACCTCGCTACTCTCTTGTTGCAAGCGTCTATGATCATCTGCTTCTAGCTACACTATTTGTCCAGAGACTTTGCCAGGGCGAAGCATCCTTGATGAGCGAACAATTTCAAATAGAGGATTTGCTCAAGGGGTTGTCTAGGACTGCCGTTACCTCACTTATGATGACTGGCATAGATCATATTACAAAGACATATGAGGACCTAAAAAGTCCTCGTATGAGAGAGCGTGGTCTGAGGAACAACATGCCCGTCATTCATTCGTGGGTGATCAACATGAAGATCCTAGAGCATGCCCACATTCCTCGAGCATCATTCTGGGATACTCTTTATGCAGTCATAGACACACCTGAAGCGTCGACAGGTATTGATGCAAGTATCCATGAACGCTTGTGGAGAAACATGTTTACCCTTTTGCCGCTTACTGAATTCAACGACAAAGGAATTGTTATTGCGGGCAGAAGGTATGACACAATTGTTGATGGGTGGTCACTACCACAGAAGTTACTCAAGAAGGTTTTCCAGGTTTACCAGGAAAACTCACGACAATCACCAAGTTTCAGTAATTACTGCCGTGCTCTGGTTGGTCGCTGTCACTATCTTGTACAGCAATGGGGGTGGCGCAAGTGTGTACCGGTGATCGGCGTTATCTTCGATTTCTTTGGCTCTCAGAATCTTGCTCACTTCCGCAACGAAGAAGTATATGCTTCGCCGAAATTTCTGGACGAACTTGCCGGCAGCCCATCATTGTCTATTGACAAAGCCGACAACTGCTTTCACATTTTCCTTAAGCTCGTCGCCTTGAGCATCAGGAAGTTCAGTGACACGAAAGATATCCGAAACCTGATTGCTCGCACGATGCCAAACCACAACCGTCAACTTCTCAAAGAGCAGGTGATCCAGGAACGCGACTTGGCTGCCTTGCGAAACCACCACGACCTTCTTTGCACTTTGTTTTGGGCGTCACCAGCAGAACTTCGTCCGGGTGCCCATTTGATCGAGAGACTTGTCACCCCGGCAAGCTCGCATAAAGAGGCGTGCTTGATCAATTTGCGAGCATGGAGCCAGTTGGCTAGGTTTCTTATCTCAACCGGAGAAGCCACGGCAGCGTTCAAACCATTTAGTCAATGGCGCAACAACTTCTTCCAATCCATGATGGATCAGTTTGATTCGGTCCAAGGCGACATGCAACAGCAAGTATTGGCGATGTCCAAAGATGGTACAAACACCGTCGATCCAGGCTTGATAGATGCCATGGTGGCAATGAATAGACGAGCTGTGATGGACGTGTTGTATATGTCCGTGACGATGTCGTTGGATGTCATGAAACACGCACCCGATCTGGAAGCCGCTGCGTTTGTTTTGAACACACAGCAGCTACAGCAGGTCTTCCGCCGATTTACTGCATACCCTCCAGAGTTTGACTGGTCTGTCCTCCGAGCGTCCCTATCCACTCTGGATGCCTTTCTCTCCCGCGTTGACGCATTTAAGGATGGCGAAGGGAGTCAGGAAAGCGAGAGTCAAATCCTGGATTCCGCTCAGGCGGATGATGCACTCCTGGTCATTGATCATGATCTTTCGAAGGTTTACTTTTCTATGGCGAGATGTCTCCTCTCTTCGCAAGGAAAGAAGGAGAATCCTTCGAAAATCGCTGATATGTCCCATTGCACCGAGCAGGTCATCATATTAACCGCTCGACTTGCAGTCAGGTTTATTAATGGCGGCTTACTGCGACTCGCTGATATGTTTAGACGTGGTAAATATGGTCTTTTCGAGGATGTTCCCGCCAAGTGCAGTCTTGATCAGCGGAGACATTTAACCTTGTTCTTGACAACACTCCTCAAGCACAATCTCGATGATTTTAAAGAGGCCGGGTTCTCTCTCTCTGAAGCTTGGGCTTTGTCCATCGTCAAACCGCGACCATATCTGTCATACGAGAACCAGTTCGCAGAGCAGTTATGGAAGCATCAGAAAGAGTTCGTTCCCGAAGCAGTTATGGGGCTCTCTATCAACCCAGACTACAACTCAAATCGTGATTTGTTTGAGTTCATC
Source organism: Fusarium praegraminearum (assembly GCA_002093855.1). Lineage (NCBI taxonomy): Eukaryota > Fungi > Ascomycota > Sordariomycetes > Hypocreales > Nectriaceae > Fusarium > Fusarium praegraminearum. The sequence continues at coordinate 17,760 of LXHY01000239.1, read as the reverse complement.
ATATCGTGGATGCGAAAGTCAATACGAGATGCTGGACCAGCGCTCAAAAAACAAATCACGCCTGAGCATTCGAAGACATTGAAGCTGGTGATGGATCAGATGCAGTCAGATCTACACACGATGTGTCACGATCCTTCTGAACACCCTAGTTATGTTGCTTTTGTTCGGGACGTCATTGCGCTCATCCGAGCCCACGGCTCTGATATTTGCAAGATTGACAAGTACTTTTATCAGATTAGCAGGGAGTACTCCCCGTCCGTCCAAGACCCTCAGTTACAGGTGGCTGCCATGAGGTCTTATGGAATAAAATTGAGCGAAGGTGACAACGGGGTTGTCCATCAAGTGTTTTATTTTCTCTGCAACAACTTCAAGCTGTCGTTGAAGGAGAACAAGCTCGGCGACGAAGTCCAGGTGTTGCACAGAGGAATGGCAAACCATAACATATTCTCATTCATCCTCAGTAAGATGCTGCCAGCCATTGTGCGTGCAGCTGGGCTTGAAAGCTACGCATTCGCGATGATTGAGGTTTATGCAGAAGCTGTACGGATGTTTATGGCTGATGGCATGAGCCATCGGGAGTGGGCAGAAAGCGATTTGCAGAATTTACTTGTGCTATTCTGTGCTGTCGTTGACGTTTTGGGACGACTTAGTCAGACCGATGGACCCCTTCAGGCAGAGCACATCCATCTGATTACACAAGTCATATATTTGTCAAACACCCTGTGGCCATCTCTCTATGGCTCATCTCTTTCACCAATAACCCATCGCTGTTGGACGGATGTTGTCCACATTCTGAGGTCCATGCGGGCAGGACTTGATGGAGCTGAACGGTATGTTGCCGATATGGTTGATGTTGAGGACTATTCCATGAGAGCCGAAATTCTTCTCTCGGGCTTCCGAAGACCAGGGGCAGGAACTCCTCCGATTGAAAAGGACGTTAAAACCTTCATGAATAACATCGTCGACGACATACGCAAACTTTGGGTTACTACTGGACCCAATATCACGATTCAGGCTCCTCGAAGAGCACCCGAGTTCACGCAGACACAATCCAACCAAGGAACGCCTGCGCCTGTGTGGGAGCCAGAATTGCTTGTGAACAAGCTACATGACGAGTTGAGGATTTGGAATGAGTGGTGGATTAAGGCATTTGATAAGAGACGCCCGCCTATGAAGATGCATATACCTGTTTTGTTTTGATGAGCATGGCAATGGCGTTGGGACTATACAAGGGTTTCTAGATTATGTTTGTATAGCATCATTGTACATGGCGTTTGGGAGGAAACAGAACCCAAATAGTCGACATGGGAAATATACATTTCTATTATAAACTTGATGATTGCATATGCCCAGTATCTTCTCCTGGTGACACGCATATAACATCTGAATTCTTAGTACAACCTCATATTGATGGATGCTTGTCAATTTATACATGCCTACAACCATAGTAGGCACTCTCTGTTGCTATGAGGAAATGCTCCTCGGCCGACAATTTCCCGAGTGACGTATCTTGGACCGTGCAACGCGCCAAACGCGTCTCCTGGACAGTTCGAAATTGTAGTTTATGAACGTCAACTTTAACAGTCACAACTAAACAGCAGCAGAGTTTGTGCACAGCAGATAGAGATGGCGCCTCTTTTTGGTCTTCCAGACGAAGCCATTTTGACACCCTTATTCAAATCTTATCCCTGCCGAGAGCATCAGATTCGTTCCCTAGCAACTCTTTTACATGTATGTTTACTTACCATCAATGCTGCTATCACAGGAATAACCATTACTGACCATCTTCATAGCCCGATGCAGCTCCTTGTCGAAATCTGGTAGTCCACGGTGCGACAGCAACAGGAAAATCTGTCATCGTTTCACAACTCGTCTCCGACCTAGTCACAAATATCAACAACGATACCTCGTCGGGCGGACTCCAGGCCGCAGTGGTCAATTCTGTGCAATGCATCACAGGGCGACATCTATTCGAGAGTATAGTCGGACAAGTGGCCGAGGCGCTACAGTGGGAGGAAGTACCGCGACGATGCGAAACGTTGGCGCAGTTGACGGTCGAGCTGGTCAAGATGATCCAGTATCCTAAAAGGGATCCTCGATGGCGTTTTGTCCTGGTGCTGGATGCGATTGATCGACAGAAAGATGCGCCTCCTACATTATTGCCAGCCCTGGCGAGATTGTCAGAAATTGTTGGTACACAACATTGAAAACCTCGGCCAAAGCTAACTTTAGACTTCAGATTCCGTCTCTCACATGCGTCTTCATCGTCACATCCCCGCCGGCCGGATTCTTACGATCACCTTCCTCAGCTCATCTCCTGTTCCCACCGTACGAAAAGAAGGAATTCGTCCGCATCCTGTCCATTGCGCCACCAAAGCCAATTGCCACCTGTACACAACAAGAAACCGTTGATCTCTGGACTCGCTTCTGCGCCGCCGTATACGACTCCCTTACGAAATCCGCCTCCCGAACATTACCTTCATTTAAACATAGCTGCCACGCACTCTGGCCGCGCTTCACAGCCCCTATCTTAGCTGGAACGCATTTACCGAAAGAGTTCTCGAAACTGCTTATTGCAGGCAGAGTACATTTCCAGGACGAATCCTTACTCAACCCCAGCATTGTCTCTGTTCGGCCCAAGAACAAGCCCGTCGAGGCTACATCGACGAAACCTACAGCCTCCGCGACCGATCTTACAAATCTCCTTCCCACGACCGCTCGTCTTATTCTCCTATCGGCCTATCTCGCCTCACATAATGCAACCCGTCATGACCTGACGCTCTTCTCAACATATAATCACGGCCGCAAACGCCGCCGGGGAGGTGGCGTTGCCCGAGGGACCACCCGTACAAAGCACCGAAAGATTGCTCGTAAACTGCTTGGTGCGCATGCTTTTGTTCTCGAACGCATGATGGCCATCTTCGCCGCCGTGCGAGCCGAGTGGGCCGATGGCACTGCCGTTGGTGCAGCAGGACTAGACGCAGATGTAGCCATGGCTATATCGACGCTTGCTAGCTTACGATTGCTCACACGGGTAGGAGGCGCGGGCGATGTGATGGATCGAGGAGGCAAGTGGAGGATTAATGTTGCTTGGGAAGTTATACGTGGAATAGGGAGAAGCATAGGAGTGGAGGTTGAAGAATGGCTGATAGATTAACAATACCCATGATATATAGTCAATCAGGCGCCTAAACAATGCGCAAACCTTATGATATTCATTAATACATTGTCCGGGCTGCTTATCATCAGACCCATCTATCCAAGAAATTCAATACTCTCATTCCATGTCGCACATAATGGTACATCGTATCCATCACCAGCACCTCCCGAGGTGCTCACAACCGCCGTTGTGTCGTTTGTGTCACTAAAACGCCAGCCCATGGATGTCATACAGGAACCCAAACATTTCACCCAATTGTTTAATGTAAGCAACGCCGTTGCTTGAGAAACTCTATCATTCTTTTTGTTTGTGGAAATTCGAAACATAATCCTGTCCGAGAAAAAACAAAATTCAACACGCAACTAGTGGGAGTCATCTTGCGACACCAGCAACTCGATCACCAGGCTGCCATGTATCTTCCTGCTTGGTACCAGGAGGGAGCCAGCCATTGCTAGTGGCTGGAGTACGGCTTCGGGCACCGCCATCATCACTCTTCTTGGAATCCTCCGCTGCTGTTGGGCGACCAAAGTAGCCTTCGCGGTAAGGGTAAGGGTTCAGGTCGGTGCTTTGAGGAGACTCTGTAATAGGTGTAGGCCGCAAGCCGCCGTTGGTGGTAGGGAGCAATGATGCTCTCTTGACCTGCATTGATTGGGCTTTTTGATCGGCCTTGTTGCTCGATTTGGTTCGATCGTACAAGTACAAACCCAAGAAGGTGAGCGCTATACCTACTCCTTGAATCGGCGTTGTAGGACTTCTGAACCACAGAAGAGCCAAGACAATGACAAACACGCGCTTGATGAGACTGGCAACTGAGTACGTAACAGGTGAAACAATGGAAAGTAGGATGAAGGCGAGGATGTTCTGTCCAAAATGAAAGACACCGTTAAAGATGAACTCAAGTGTGAGCCGTCCATGATCCATTGAATTCGGTTGCTCATTCAAATCAATCGAGCCCTCATGATACAAGTTCATAAGGAGAGTGAACCCTTCAGACCATAGCCAAATAGGCAAGGTGAGAAGAAAGGCCATGCCGGAAGAGTAGCAGAGCAAGTTGAGCTTGTCTAGCTTTTTCGACACTGAGTGCGGTGACTCAGCCTCAGCTTTGGCAGCCTCATTAAATAGCTTTTTAGAGAAGATGTTTTGGGTAACGAATATGACAGTTGCTAGGAGGGCTTGGATAACACCAATAAGCTCTCCGCCGTATGTTGTCTTACCAGAGCAGGCCAACATGACACCGAATGTCAGAGGAATTAGAGACAGGTAAGTGGCCTTTGGGTATCGGATGTCGTACACGAATCTATAAGCGAGGACGGTGAAGAGGGGGGAAAGACCCTTGATGGTGTGGACAAGTGATACCGGAATCTTGGAGGTGGCTGTTGAACTGAGAAGGTGACCTCCGATCTGAAACGCCGCGAGAGGAAGAGTGGTTCTGATAACATCGCGGGTCGGCTTTCGAATCGGGTATTTGAGAGCTGCAACCTTTGTGCGCAAGACTGGGAAAATGGTCGCCAGCCATGCCATGAAGATACACAACGAGGACACAAAGGCGAATTGAACCAGTGTCAAGGTGGCAGGCTTGTCAAAAGCTATCAAAATAGACTTGGACGAGGTGTTTGTGAGCGCAGACGAGGCGTACCACATTAGGCACAGAATCTGTGTAGCGCAGCATCAGGTCAGCACTTGTACTTGGTACTCTTTACTTGGAACTCGGTAGATTGAGCGTACAATGAGCTTTGGGGAGACGGGAGCACGCAGAGCGTCGGCAATCTCTTGGGCATTCTGGCTAACACTGCCATTGCGACCTCTTATTGTGCGAATGGCATCAGTGAGACTCTTTTGCCGAGTGTGCCCTCGAGATGCCGTTGACCAGTTACTATCGTGCTTCGAGACTGGAAGCCAGCGATCGGAGGGACGAGGGGGCGCGCCGTTTGCCCAGCCAGGAGTGTTTGAAGGGCTGTCTGACGGTGACTCGCCCAAGGGCGTGTCGACGAAGTCGGGGAACTTTTCCATCACAGAGTAGTGATAAGCAGGGAGAGCAGGGAGTAGCGACGTTTAACGGCGCAACGGCCAAAGATAAGGCAAAGATCGGTTCGGATAACGAGCGACAAAATACAAGGTAATAGTCGAGGGTAGTATTGTTCAATTGCGTCGAAGAAAGGCTATGACCGTAGCATCGCTTGTGAAGGGTCGAGTCGTAATGTGCTGTCTCTCAAGTATAGTCAGTGTTCCTCTGTAGGCCAAGACGCCAGATCGAAGTAGCTCTAGAATGACGACGCTGGGGTCCTGGGAAACGATGAAAACGAATAGATGTTAGAACCGAAAGCGGAAGAGACGGTAGCAGCTGATCGAACTGCGATGCGACTCTGCAGAAGAGTGAGTTCAGCTTGATCAGAACAGATAACGAAGCTGACCGAAAAAAAGATGGTGCCAAGTTACAATAAAGTTACTGTAGCTGTTGGTGGATGGCGTTCACGTCAAAGAGGGAATGGTGCAAGTGGGATGAGCAAGGTACCGCCTATAATTAAATCAAGGGGCTCCAATAGGACGACGAATCGATTGGATGCCAGATACATTAGATTGCACACGGGGGTTTACAGGGGGTCTTCCCTTGGAGTCTTCTGTAATGCGTCCGTAACTGACATTACGTGGCTTACAGCGATCAATCGGCCGCTTCGGTGTCACCCGTGGTTAGTCCGGCAACCGCACGCGATAAGCTGATAGCGCTAGTAGCTAGACGCCACGAACCGCGCAGCCGCGTCCAATTTTTGTTGTGTTAAGCTTTTGGAGACTTTTGAACGGCAGCGTAGAGCATGACTCCACTCGTGACGGCCAAACCAATCTCTTAGTTAGCGCATCCAAGTGTATTTGCTTCAGCTCACATATCACAACTCTTTTTCTACACGTCCGTTCAAGCTTATTCTGTTCACTGGGCATGAGCAGGGACCCCAAACAGTACATACTCGCGCTCGCCGGACTTTACGCTGTCTTCCAGCTCACAACTCAGCTCTCGAATCCTGCCGCAAATAAAAGACATTACCTTGTCGCGACGCCACCGTCGCCAGCTTCGGATTCGCCATGGCGGCCCCAAAGATGACCAAGAACCAGATGCGAAGGGCTAAGAAGAAGGAGCAGAAGAAAGCCCAAACAGAGGTTTGTCTAGGCTATCCCTTTTTAGTAGTGACCTCAAGTACTGACGCGCCGCAGACTTCCATTGCCAAGACCGAGGAACCTACCGAGGCCATCAAATCCGAAGAAGCCGATGCCGCGCCCGAATCCACGACGACAGACCTCGAGGTGAAGAAGGACTCTAATGCTGGAGATGCTGCTCCTGAAGATGGCTCCGCGCTCGATGCAGATGATCTGGAAGAGGATCCTGCTTATGCCATGTACAAGGATATCTTCAACAAGTTCGGCGCGTCGATGGAAGAGGATGAGATTGCCAAAGAGGCCAACGCTGGAAACACAGGAACAGTATTCTACGCCGACGATGACGATATTCCTGATGAGGACGAAGAAAACGCCGGCCAACCTAAGCTATCGAAAAAGAAAAAGAAGCAGCTCACCAAGCTTTCCATCGCAGAGCTCAAGGCTCTCGTCAAGATCCCTGAAGTGGTGGAATGGCAAGACGTCTCGTCGTCAGATCCTCGGTTGCTTGTGCAGATCAAGGCTCAGCGTAACGTTGTGCCAGTTCCGACACATTGGTCCTTGAAGCGAGAGTATTTATCTTCGAAGAGGGGTATCGAAAAGCCACCATTCCGCCTTCCACAGTTTATCGCAGAAACCGGTATCACGGAGATGCGCGATGCAGTCCTCGACAAGCAAGCAGAACAGTCGTTGAAGCAGAAGCAGCGCGAACGTGTTGCTCCCAAGATGGGCAAGCTGGATATCGACTACCAAAAACTCTACGATGCTTTCTTCCGTTTCCAAACCAAGCCCGAACTCACCCGGTTTGGTGAGGTTTACTACGAAGGCAAGGAGTCCGAGGTTGACTATCAACATTTCCGACCGGGCGATCTCACCGAGTCCACTAAGGAAGCCCTTGGAATGCCTCCTGGCGCACCGCCGCCATGGCTCATCAACCAACAACGATTCGGACCTCCCCCATCCTACCCTACTCTTAAAATCCCTGGTCTAAATGCGCCGCCACCTGCTGGAGGCTCATGGGGATTCCACCCTGGCGGTTGGGGCAAGCCCCCTGTCGATGAGTTCAACAGACCATTGTTTGGTGGTGATGTCTTTGGTCTCGCAGCGTCAGGCGCACAAGGTCAAGGCGCAGCGCAAATCTTGACGGGGGCTGGCGAACCTGTTGAGAAGAACCTTTGGGGTGAGTTGCAGCCTCGTGAAGAGGAGTCAGAAGAAGAAGAGGAAGAGTCGGACGATGAGGAAGAAGACGAGGACGAGGAAGACGTTCCTGGTGGAACTGAAACGCCCAGCGGCCTTGAAACCCCCGGCGGTTACGCTAGTACAGTGCAAGCCGACTATGGACAAGGCGTCGAGACAGCTATTGATGGCGAGATGGACCTACGAAAGGAGCGTCGTGGCTACGAAACAGAAGAGTCAAGCGCACCTCGATCCGCCTACACCATCTTGCCAGAACGTCAAGTGCGTGCCGAAGGTTTCTTTGGCAGCGACAGGGTATACGATCTTAAGCAGGCTCAAGCAGCTCAGCAAGCTGGCTTGCCAGTTCTCGGTGCTGAAGACGACTCGCGCAAGCGCAAGAAGCCTGGTGACATTGACGTTGCCCTCGACCTAGACTCCATACAAAACAATGACGGCATCAGCAAAGACGACTTACGGCGCAAATTTGACGAGGGCAAGAGAGAAGAGGGCGTCGGTGCCAAGTGGGCATACGACGACGATCTGAGCGAAATGATTGCCCAAGAGAGTCGAAAGAGGCAAAAGACAGAGGCGGAACTTAATAAGAAGAAAAAGGAGGGCAAGAGCAAATTTTAATTAGCTGGCAGCCCAGAATTGGTTGCCAGAAAGGAGTGTACCATTGGTGGGAACCGGGTCGATGACTAGGCGTTTTTATATTATCTTGATTACCTGGGAGCCATCTGATGGTCTGAACAGGACGAATACCATGCTCCTTGATATTTGAAAAGTGCGTCCTAAGTATGGCTGTAGAGTGAATATCAAACGTTCGGCTCCACTAGGAGTTCTCAGATAGTATTTACTAAACTCTAAGTTGCTTACCTATAATGAAATATCCCATAACTGACCGAACCGAGCGGGCGTGAGCTCTTAGACATGATATCCCACACTCGTGAATACATGGCATTTGCTTTGTTCCGGTGGATGGTACATCGTGTTATGCTGTGCCGTGGATGATATCGGTAGATTTTCAGCAAGGTAGCTATACCTATGTATCTGCTTGCTACTGTGCTAATTTACAGAGCTATGTTTACCAAGTAGTGAGATACTTGAACAGGTTCTGGTAAAACTCGGGTAATGCCACTTTGGGCTGTGGGATGGTGAGTAGACTTAGGTCGTTCCTCGAGAAATCGTTGCCGATGGCGACCAAGAGAACTGGGATATATTACGTGCTCCGGCAGTAATCGACTATCTATTCGCACTTCATGGTAGAATTACTGCTGTTTGATAGCGATTTTTGAAGTTGCAGCTGGATGGCTGTTGGAGGCTGAGTGCCGCATGCCTGTGTAGATCTCTGGCCTCTGGTCCTCTCTCACATTGTCTTCCTTCAATGTAGTTCGGGACTGCCCCTCCATGCACTAATTTTTTTCGACAGACTTACTACATGTTTAGATTTGTGCTCAATAGTTTGGTCTGTTTCTTGAAGTATCTATCCAGCGCGCGAAGCTATACTGGGTATGAGACGAGGGAAGTATTACATCTAAGTCCTGCTTAGATGTGTATTGGATTATAGAGCAAAAGATCAAACGTTGGAATGTGCATTGGCGCTCTCATAAAGGCTCTCATAACCACCATCCAGCATCTATTCTATACAGTATTCCCGAGGCACTCTTCACAAGGACAGCTGCAAATGTAAGCTAGAATAAGAAGCATGAATCAAAGAAGAAACGGAAAAACGAAAGGTATTACAAAATGCAAAATGCAAAAAAAAAAAAAAAAAANNCCGACCCAACTACTAATCCGCCGGTTAGTGGCTTGACTATGGGAGAGCGGACGGGATCCCGTATTTTCCACTACCTTTGGTCGTATGTACTATATCCACTGACATCTTAACATATATCCTGATCAAAATTGAGAAAAGCTCATTATTTTGCGCGAGCGTTTTGTGTGAGAAAGCCAGTGCTGTGTGGTGTAAACCGTTGTACGGAGTAGAAATGATGCCTTGTTGGGATTTCACGATTTGAGAGTCTGATACTGGCTTTTCACTCGCTCTGCAGCTTTGAGCTATACTCGTTGGTCTACTCCTCCCGTCAGACCAACGAGCAGTAAGTAAACTTCAAAAAAGCAACCTTGTTCTCACACTTCGTGCTATCACACTTCTGGAGTAGTATTGCCAAGCTCACTGCTCTTTTCCTCTCAAGATCAATAGTGCATTGGAGGGCTCGTATTTAAAGCTTCATAGGCCGTATTTAACTTTCACGCAGCAATTCGTGTCAGGGTCAGGGTCAGTCTCTTATTCTGTCTTGCCATCAGCTGCTTTGCTCTTGACAATTCCGTGTAATTATCTCTTCATCATCTAGTCAATCCTTCTTGAGTAATTATCCTGGATGTACGGAGTGACAATCTCGGACCCCATGCCTCTTCAATCCTCGCAATAGTAATTGGGTCACTATCCTTTGCCATAGTCTGGCCATCATTAGGGCCTTCACAACCCAAAGGCATGCGTCTCTTTACACGTTAAATCGCCTTGTGTAATCTCGACTAAACTATCTAGTAGGTGGCAGAAACGTCGCCCTCTTATTTTCCAGGGTACAAAAATAAGCAGCATAAGGTAACCTAGGTACTAATTTTATCTCTTATGCTCATGGTGGTCAATTTTTCTAGTACCCTGAGGCTCGAATAGCTCCTTGCTCATGACCTTTGCTGCCCACCAACGCATTAATTGCACTTCCCAGTTTAGAGAACATCTCTATTGACAAAAAAGACAGCTTCTTTAGTCAACATCACTTGATCTGTTCGATGGATGCCTTGCTGGGTCTTAGCTTGATGTAGTAGTCCTAACCTATACCCTGGACGGTGTTTCTGTGGACTCGGTATCTAATAGTAGCATTCGGGAATTTACCAGAGGCGTTTTGAAGAAATAAGCGACGGCCCTTCAACTTTTCCTATGAGCCAGCATGGGTTCCTTTTTTACGAGCCATTATTCACCACATGGCCCTTTGTGAACATCGTATCTGTGCCTGACTTGAGTTCTAGGACAGGCTATTGAACAAATACTTTGGATCCAAAACATGCACGCATGCATACCCAGTCCTTTCTGAATCGCATTCATGATTCGGCCTCAGAGTATCAGAAAAATTAGCTGCTGGAAGCATGAGAGATGAAATTAGTAGGTAAGCTTATGCTATTTAGACTTTACCCACTCTTTAGGCCATTTATTCTTGTACACTAAGAGTTAAGAGGCCAACCTTTCTGCTACTCACTAGCTCGGGCCCAAAAAGACCCATCACAGTCTCAACTGCAGGGATCCACGTGTACTCGTACTTGACCACGTTGGGCTGCCATGATACCTATATTCACGACGAAATTGTGCCAAAGCCTTGCTCAAGACTTTTCCCAACTTTGACAATATATTGTTCTATGTTTCATTAACCTGAGACTTTGTGTTGATACCCGTATTTTCTATGCCGTGTTTTTGCCTCTCCAATTCATAGTGACAAATGCCTCATGGAACGCCGACAGAGAGGTTGCCATGATGAAATTATCGACGCATTTTCCAATGATCAAATTGAGATGGACGTGATGGAAATCTGGTTTAAAAACTGCTCTAGCGATCTTTTTGCCAATTTTCATGAGTTGAGTCAGATAAGTTGTATTACCCGATCAGCCATGATGGAGGCATCATTCATCCACCAACCATGTTATTACCAGACACCTCTCCAGTTTTCAGCAAAACCAACACGTGCAACGCTTCTGTTGTTATTAAATGGGCATTGAAGGTGGCTCAGTTATCTGATGAAAGATCGTCCCGAGTCGTCCTACTAGTCCCAGCATTTTTGAGGCCCAGATGCACATTAGTAATTGATCACTCCATCGTAGAGAAACTGCACAATATACCTTGTTGGGTATATTTCACCTAATCGTTTATGCGTTGGTGTTGTCGTGATGTATCAAGATTGACACGAGCCATGAGCAGGCTGACTACCTCCGAGACACGGTCAGCTATGCACCAGGACTGGCCACTCACCAGTTACGCGACTATCCTACGCAGCATATAGCACGTGCAATATGGCTGAGATACTGTTAAAGGCATGGCTATGTCTTCAATAGCTGGTTGTAGTTGATGTGGTGGAACATGTGTCGACATGGTCTTGATATCATGAGGCTTGCTAGTGGGCAGCAGAAAAGTAAGCCTCCTGAGTCTTAGGGTATAAAGATAAGTCGCTTAAGAAGCATAACCTAAGTGATATAAGCTGCCATGATAATCTTATCTCATATGTTCCTAGTAGTCAATTTTTTTGATACCCTGAGGGCTTGGTAACCCAGTTTGCCTGTAACTACAATAGTTGGCCCCACTGCTACATGTGACGACTACATCTGCAGTAGGGGACACTTAGTTATCAGACAGTATCTCGAGTACTTGCCCAGACTTATTGGGTAATATTGACAACAGATTCTTCATGTTGAATGCGATTATGGAGTAGTGTAAATGTTAAGAGTCGCTGATAGACGACGGAGTGGTTCGTTCGTGTGGTAAACGAGGGGACGCATGTGAAACTCTGGTCCTACCCAACATGCCCAGAAAAAGAGGTGAGCAATCAATACTTTACAATAAAGAGTACTAGCAACATATTTCAATTAAATCTATACTTGGTATTTGTAGTTGATTGTCGTTCACCCATCTGCACTGAATTTGAAGTGCGTAGTATCTGGTGTATAGAGTGTCTTGCAAACCACCATTTATTTCTCCCAGCGTATGCCTCAGGGCAATATAATGATTGGCCGCCAGGAGCATAAGAGGTAAAGTAATCATGCCAAGCAAGAAGTCCACATCGTAAGTGCTGACGAAGTGTCGTGATCGCCTCCTTCACAGCAACACCTGCCCGCAACTCTAGCTGTACAAGTACATATTAACTCACCATAGCCTCAAATATTCAAACACTGAAAGCTACTTTTTAATAGCGAATAATTAATGTTTAATGTTTTAGTATTGGATAAGTGGCCTTGTGCTTGTGATGCGCCACGGTCAGGTATTCTTCATATCACCGCCCCTAGTAGGTGTTAGAAACGTTGACCTCCTAAGCCATATGGTCTAAAGATAGGTTAGCAGTCTAAGAAGCCAAGTCTAAGTAGAATAAGCTGACCTAATAATCTTATCTCTTATGCTTTGATCGGACTATTTCTCTGATACCCTGAGGTGCCCTCCAAGAGATGCCTTTCAACTTGATATTTTGAAAATTCAAGCAACAACCAATGTATTCGGTAGAATACTCTTATCACTGGAAGAGTATACGGGTTGAGATTAGTATTATGAGAGTTGATTTTTATTCAGTCTATCTGTTTTCGATGGTGTGTAGTCGAATCATGATGTTTGCTAATGCGACCTCCAAAGCGTCAAAACTGGCATTTGCTGAAAGGTCACTAATACATTTGCCTATCGGAAAGTAGCGGAGCATTCCAATTCCTTTTCAGACACCTAGCAGCTTTGTTCGTGTCTTCCAAAACGGCGTAGACGAAGCGTTCACAAAGCCTTATACCGCCTACTTCAGGACTGTATCACAAAACTGTGTCCATGATCATGTTACTTCCACATCGATGGAACTAGAGTAATATATTTGGTATAAAGCAGACCACAAGCCTTTATGCTGCTCAAATCGACCGTTAGAAAACCCCTCTACCAAAAACTACCAGACAACTGACTCCTGGCATGCCTTCTTAATTTCCATTCCCAAAAAGAGCCAGCCATGCATGAGTATCAAGTAAAACAGCCAATACCATCCTCCACTCATAACATCTCCTATGCAACTTGCCCTCATAAAATCCGGTCTGAGGGCTTCTTTTCTTTTTAACTCATCATAAACGCCGTGATTCACAGTCTTCGCTGATTGAGTTTTACCCCTCGACTCTTGACCGATGATTCACTCGCCTCACGCTTCCTAAGAGATTCCGTACTGCTTATCTTTGCAGTCTTCCTCCTCAACCTCCGTTGCGTAGTCATTAGATCGGAGGATTCTGCACTTTGCAAGCCACGGCTGCTTCGTAGGGCACGTTTATTTGAGGATTTAGGAGCAACTTTCCGAGAACTCCGACTCGGCAATGGTGAGGACACCCCGCTCTAAGAGGATCCTTCAGACTTGATGCATTCGTTACAAAGCCACTTGGGACGAGTCACTGGAGTTGTAGCTGACTTTTCTATGCAGCTAGCATGGTAAAGTCGGTTTAGGCATTTCTAAAAAATAAGTTAGCAAAGCTTTCGCTTTGTGATAGCGTGCGTGTTACCTTGTTTGAACAGACTAGAAGAGAGGGGCCAAGAACGGGGAGTTTACATATCGTACACCCATTCGCGCCTTTCGTGATTTGTGAAGCGCGAGGTGACTGCTTCAATGCGTTATCGGCCGTCTTGGTATCGTTCGTCTGTTCATCGAAACTACCAGACTTCAACTGAACTCTTGCCTCCTCAATTAGTTTCTCGGCATCGTCGATGCCCTGGTCGTTCAGAACATCACGAGCCATTAAAACACACATATGCTTGCCAAACTCCCTCATCCGATGGTCCGAACTAGCTAGCCATACTGCGTTATCTTGGACGAACTGGAGCCAAGCCCGTCTAAAGTATGCCCCAGAAGTGACGTTCTGCTCCAGGATAAAAGCATCCCACCTGCAAATATACTCCTTTTCCTCTGCCGAGACATCCGAGAATTCCCCTATATCTTCGCGATGCTTCTGAATCAACCAGGAACTATCTACAGCAGGTTTCGGCAGTTCTTCCCCAGGTTTGAGGCGGGCTTTGCTAATAGGGTCGAACAGAGGCTGGCATGAGTCTGGGATGATAATTTTCTTCTTCTTTGGCCGCGGGGCCGCTGGTCGTACCGTCGAGGAAGACTGCAAAGGCTTGATAGCAGGTTTGCCAAGCGCTTGTTTTGCAGTTGGTAGTTTTGATGGTGATAACACATCTGGCTCGCTGTGATGCGGACCAAAGCGTGAAGTTATCCACGATTCGTCACCCCGATTGTAGTCTTCCAAATCGAATGACTTTGTCGGCCTGCCAAGCTGCAACGTCTTGGCGGGCGAATCAATAGGACCAGAAATACGAGTAACGCGGAATAGCGGCCCTTCGCTTGCATCTTCTAGCGCATAGTCGTAGTTGGGGTGGTAATCCTTCAGGTGAGCGCGCAACACATCCAAACACTCGTTCGAACAACCACAGTTTAGACATCGCCAAGAGTCCAAGTGTACTGGTGGGTTGACGGGTGGCAAATACGTAACGCGACCCTCCACTTGCGTAATCTGACCAGGTTTCGACCGAGGTTTGGATTCTTTGCCATGCGCCTGGTCAGTCAAGACCTTGAGATTGTACTGCTTATTGTTGGCCCTTTTCCGCAGTGGGCGGTTCGGCGTCTGATCGCCTTCCAATTCCTCGTCCATGTCATGTGAAAGATCATGCGACATGTCTTCCTCACTAGTATGCTCATGCCCGTTCACGCCGTTCACGCCGTTCGTGTCATGAGTGCCATTTAGACCCTCAGGCTCGGGTACAGCATCTTTGATGCCGTCCACACCATCCACACCATCCATACCATCCACACCATTAATATCATGACCATGATCATTGTCTGCGTCTTTGATACCGTTAATGCCGTTGGTTCCATTCACCGCGCTCGTATCACTGAGAACGTTGGCGTCGTTCTCGGTATCAACAGGGCTGATGCCGTTTAGTTGTTCATCGAGAACGGGCTCAAGGTGTCCATTAGTGTAAATATCCTCCCCGTCCGGATCCAAGGCAGTAATGCAATTTTTGGCGGTTTTGTCGATGGGCCGGAAACCAGTGGTCCAGCGCAGATCTACATCCATGACATAATCGGTAGGGCACTCCGGTCGTTGTGGGTGAAACCCGGTTGTGAGCCTAACGGGATTTTTGCGTCTAGCGAAGACCTGATCAAACTGGCTGTGTAGTACCCATGTTTGCTTCCCAGCATCAGTCAGTGGTGAGGGTTGAGTTGCGGAAAGTCCAAGTTCCTGAGCGTTGAGTGGCGGCCAACTGCCATCATTAAGTGAACTCAGCTCAACATCGAGTTTGTAAGAGGGCGAGTAGTCGTGAGATGCCTCATCTTGCCTATTAACTAGAATGGTTTCTTCGGGAACAAGAAACGGCTTTGGCGGCTTGATGAAAATGATCCGGTGAGGACCGGTGGGGTTCTCGTAGGAGAGTACGTCGCAGCTCTGGCTGAAGCGATAGAGGATATTGGTAAAGCCGCCGCTCACATCGGAAACGGTGATCTGACATTTGCCCTTTGTTTTGATGATGTCGTCAGTTGGAGGAGTTTCCTGAAGAGGTCGAGCTTTCTTTGAGTCTTTGTGAAAAATCTTGTGAATCTCAACACGGAGGTGCGAGCGATTTTCTGACTCTAGGGGTGAAGCGTTATCAAGAGGTTTGGCAGAAGTTTCCAAGCGTGGACGCTTCTGTGGAGGAGGAGCACCATCATCATTGCTCTTTGGGGAAGAGAAGCTCCCTCCCATCTTTTTAGCGTTGTGCGTAACTAGCCAACTCTGTTGAGTGAATGGGGCTATCCTTGTATGTGTCTTTCTCTGTGACTGTGTCATGGCGAAGGAAAAAGGGCCATAAAAAGAGTGGAAGAAGTGAAATGGCGAGCTTGCTTGCGAGCGCGGATCTCTGTTCAGCAGCTGATGGCAAAATGCGACAGTAATGGGTGTGATTGTGGTTGTGAGAGCACTGTATGAGATGCAATCAATAGGTAGTTTGCGTGCCGTCTTCTGTCCTTTCCTTTCCTTTCCTGTCGCTGCTGGGAATAAACAAAAGGGCAATGGATTAGATTAATAGTTGATTGCTTTGAGGCTCATTATTTTCGCTCGGCTGTTGTCGTTATGCAAACCAGTGATGAGTTTGTCGGGTAGAAGAGGAGGAAGTTAAAGAAAAGACGGATAGAGAGGGCAAGGTAAATAAGAGTTTAAGGAGGAGATGCGGGATGGATATGGAACCTGCCTTGCCTTGCCTTTGCCTGGTCGCGTTTTCTCAGTGGAAAACAGGTCCCAAATGCGCCGCGTTTATGAGCTGAATTGAAACTCACTCCCGTCATCAGCGCGTTCTATCGCATTGAAAAGAGGAGAGAGTTATATAGGCCTTCCAGTATCGATACTTTGTCAAGTGATCGCGACAAGGAAAGGAACTGACAAGACGCGTGCTGAGATTCTTAGACAGGTAGCAGCGACAATGACAGGTGAAAGAGTAAGTAACTGGGACATGGGACATGGGTCCTGGAGATTCTATCGCGACTAGAATAAGAGCCTAGCCCAGGGCGTCATGCCAATGGGTAACAGAAAAGCCGACCTCCAAAACTTAGTATACAAAAATAAATGGATCAGTTGCTACTGATTTTGAAGCCATAAGTTGACTTGATAATTTTGTATCCCTTCTGCTCGAAAGCCAGGTTTTCTAGACGCCCCGAGACATGCTGGCAAGTAGCGGAGCATCCTCGGGCGGGGCCACACCAACCGTTCTCGGTGACAGCGAATTACAGGCTATCTCTCTAGCAGGTCTGGCCGCTGGAAATTATCACCTATGCACGTAGCCCGCCGGGTGCGCTGACCCCCTCTGCCCCTTTAGCCTCTCGATTATCCATTACAATGGATCCAATCCATTCTATCATGAGAACTGAGGCCCATCATGCCTTGTTGTCAGCGCCCTGTCTCTCATGTCCAATATGCCCAAACCATTATACAATGATTTGAGCTAGGTGCGCATCATTTGGATTTGTATTTGTTCCAAGAAAATCAAATGTTCGGTCGTCCTTCTTATCCCACTCTTCTCCAGGTAATTTAGATTCAGAAACTACCTACCTACGTACTATGTTGTCCGAAAAGGTTCAACCCGGAACATCCACCATGAGAAGCGGTGTCATGATTTGAAATCATTGACAAGTCTGATTCGACGTTGGCAACTAGTCAAAATTATTCAGAGGTCACTTTTGCTATTACAGCCTGATTTTCTTGTCCCTTATTATTACCCTCTGGTAAAATGAGTTGCTCTTTCCTCTGTCATAGCCTCGCCGCGCTCTGCCACTAACGATAAATGATTGGCTATGGATTAGCCATAATGCCCCGCCTCAAAATGCACTAACGCAAGGCTGAACCTTCCCTCGGGGTGTCGGAAAAAATGGCCGCTGAAAGCATGAGCGACGAAATTAGTGGGTCAGCTTATTCGACTTGGACGACTAAATCTTTAGGCTATTTATTTTTGTACACTAGGACTTGGGAGGTCAACTTTTCTG